>CATIWR010186651.1:0-62437 GCA_949677035.1 Omphalea diandra
TTTTTTTTTCTCTAAATTTTCACATATTTGCGGCATGCTAGACCATTGCACTACTACTTTACATGACTTAGTCATCATAAAATCATATACCAAATCAAAATAGTTGACTATTTAGTAAGAAAGAACATATAATTTAACAACTCGTTTAAAAATATTCAAAACCAGCATAAAATAAATCAAGAGGCACTATCATTTGTCTTATTAACCCACAAGTATTATTTTCTTCCTTGTGTCAACGAAATGCAAATAGACTATAATTAAGTAGTAATATTTTTTGTGCCATTAACTTTTGATGCAGAAAGAGATTTTATTTTCCTGGATAGCTTATGAGTCATATTTGGATCTGAGTCGAACATTGCACCAGCAATAAAGGTTCATCGATGTTAATGGGGCCTGGGTACTGGACCACATGAAAATCATCATTTCAAAATGAAAGAAAAATGCAGAGATAATGTCATTCTACAAGAAGGTTCAGTAGCCAGCCGCATCAAACCACAAACAACAAAACCAAAATACCAAATCGCATAACAACAAAACCAAAATACCAAATTGCAGAAACCACAAACAAGAAAATCAAAATACCCAATCGCAAAAACCAGAATACGCACCTGTAACCACCAATCGGATGAGTTTCTGTAAGAAAATTCTGCTGCTCGAAATCCCTAAGATTCTTCCCCAATTTGATTAAGAGTGCCGCTCGCTGCCTTGCATTCTTTTTTCTGCAATACTAAAGTCAAAACGGCGTCACTTCACCACAAAACGACGTCACTTTGACATAAAATGCAACACTTTGATTTTGAATGAAACAACATCGCTTCAGAATACTAGAATCGTTAAAATCGGCTGTAAAATCGTGATTTCACAAATAAAAACGTGATTTCATTCCGATTTTACACCAAATTCGATTTTATATACGTTTGAACTCGTTCATGTGATTTTAGATCGTAAAATCGTAAAAACGTACATTTTGAATCACGTTTTTGACAACATTGGTGTTAGGTTTTTCCTATCATAAAGAGTCACATTTGATTGTCGTGAAAAAAATTTTGAAATATTTACAAGGCACATTACACTTAGGTTTATGGTATTGTAGGAGCACTTCATTTAATATAGTAAGATTTTTAGACGTGGATTACGATGGTAGTTTATTAGGAAAAGAAGAGTACTTCCAAAACTTGTTAATCCATTAGTGATTGCTTAGTTTCTTGGTTTAACAAAAAATAAGTTTTGATTGTTTTGTCCATAGTTGAAGCATAATATGTGGGGGTGATTTATTATTGCACCCAAGTACTTTGGATAAAACAATAACTCAAAAACTATGGTAAAATTATTAATCACATTCTTATCTAATGTGATAATGCTAGTGCTATTAACCATTCAAAGAATTTCATCCAATACTTTAGGAGTAAACACATAGGTATTATGTATCTTTTTTGAAAGATCACGTGCAAGTGGTGATGTTATATTGGAATTTATTGATACAATTAACTAATTACCTAATATTTTTATAACAAACTAATTAGCCAATATATATATGATTTGAATGGTTATGTGAAAAGAGAATGATCGATTCAATTACTTATGATTTTATGTGTGCTTGTATGTGCAAATCAATCATCTAAACATTACTTTGATAATTTGCTAAAAGGCCAATCGCAAAACTTTGTGTTTTGTCATCTTTTTCCTAGCTGACCTGAAAGTCATAACCAGGAAAGGTCCTTCATGATCGCGATTTATCAATCCTTCAGCCATTAGCTGCCTTTTCGAAAATCGCAGTCGGTCGCAGTCAATGTTTTGCGATCACGACATCTAAAATTTTTGTCCATTAGATAATGGAGTGCTTGCGATGTTTAAATTCTCAAAGATTGTTAGACACAATTTTGCAATTCGTGGTCGCCTTAAATGAGTTGCTGTTGCACCAAAGGAGTTGCGCTCACGACTTTTGAAATGCACTGGAAAAAGTACGATCGTTAAACAATGATCACATTATGCATTAAATGCAGATTTTGATTGATTACCTATTTAATCATTCCATGGCCTCCTAATTCCTTTGTTCTGCCTTTTTCATTTCTTCCAAGCACTTTAGCCCTCAATTCTCCCATTTTCTTCATCTTTTCCTCTCTCATTCTTCTTTTTCTTTCCCTGAAGGAAAAGCCCTCCAAACCTCTCAGGCACTTACACCAAAACCCTCTAAACCTTATGAAAGGCATAACCCGAGAAGAAAAATAAACATATGACCTTATCAAGGACAACGTCGTAGTGCCAAACAAGATTTCTAACATTTTTGCACTTATAGCATTGGGGCTTAAGGACACTATAGAAGGGTATCTCCATAACTTGCAATGGGTAAGGGTTAAGGAGCTTGCTGATTTATTTGGGCTCCAAAAGCATGGTGCTTGGAATCTCTATGATCTTCCGATAAGCCTCAATGAATTTTGGAGGGAGATACCCCATAGAACCAAGATATGACACCAAAACTTCTCTTGCCAAGTATTTTTCCTCTCTACCTCTATAGACCCTTCACCACATTGTGACCTTCTCTATTGATGCAACAGTGACAGGAATCAGAAGGTATGTCAAACGGACTGATTTTTTTCTTTTTTGGTCTTGTTAAAAATAAGTCTATTCAAATCACTATATTTCTTATTGACCAATTCTCTCCCCTTGCAAAGTTTAAGCATAAACAAATCTTTCTTTCTTTCCACATTACGGTTATTGCTAGCATAGTCCCCCATAAACAACGCCTTTCTCAAAAGCTCATATCCTAATGGCACCAGTCTTATGAGGTAAACCATATGATTGTTGCCAAATGCATAAAGTCCAATATCTATGAGTATTTTCTTGAGGCAAATCATGAATTCCATCACTTTCTTTTTTTTTAATCACATAATAATAGATGAAAACTACTGTTATTACATTACACTACAATACTGTTAATGTTCTTTTATATGTATACCTCATTGCTTAGTCCTTGCTGCTTTCCAGCGTCAGCAACCGGACAAAAATGGCAACCAAAGTGAGCCCTCCAAACCTTCATAAATAGTTGGCCATTTCCAGAGGATACAACTTTGCTTTTACTTGGGAAACAGGTTCGTTTCCTTCTCTACGTGTGGTATATGCTCATCCAAACCAACCTTCTTAGTTTCATGATTGTGGGTCACTCTACTAACTTCTTTCCAATCCATAATTTGATTCATATTGAGGCTAATCGAAGTTAAGATGCTAGTTTTGGTTCACCGATTTTAGTAACTGACAATTTAACATATCAGATTCTTGAATTCGACCTATCTGAATTAGAAGTTCACATTTCTAGTTGATTTCATAATGCAGAATGCTCCTTTAACTGAGCAGCAGCAAGCAGCAATCGTGGGACTGTCTCATGCTGCTGCCGAGCGAGCTTATCCTGCCAATTTGGTTAGACTTTTAGATTCCTATTTTTTTTTCTTTTTATTTTATTTTTCAAATTATAAATTTAGGATTTTTTGGTTGAAGATATTATCTTGAAAATGATTGGCTGTTGCTCTTCTATAGGCTCAAGGTCATCACATCTCAAGGCAAGAAAATGGTGACTTGGTTGTTTCCAGGCAGGACAGCGTTTTTGGAGATTCTCAAGCAATAGACACAGTGTTTGTTAATACAAATCATGTGAGCTCTTTTTCATATCCATATCATAACTTTTTTTTTTTTTTCAATGTCAATTATTTTCAAATTTTTAGGCTTTTTCAATTTTTGTATATTTCAAATTGAAATGCTCATGTGCATGAAAAATTATTCTTAAATTTATGAAAATTGTGGATTTCTTTTGTGCGTTTCTACAAATGGTTAATGGATCTTGAATCAGCCATGAAATCAGAGGTTAGTGGTGGTTTAATAATGCAGTCTGCTTTGTTTATTATGGCTTGTGGGGTTGTGTGAGCATTTATTTATTGTGATTTATTGTTCTGCACTCATAGACAGAGGAAAAGCATCAGCACTATGTCAAGACTTTGACAGAGCGCATACAGACATGTGATGATATACTTTGTCAGGTAAGGTCCTATGGTTATTGTTTTCACTTATTGTGGTTGTGTTGTTGATATACTCTATTGCAGTTGTTTTTATCTTTTTTGGGATCTTCTATCATTCAGGTGGATGAAACTCTATATTTGTTTAATGAACTGCAACAGCAACATCAAGCTGTAGCGACAAAGACTAAGAATTTTCATGATGCTTGTGACCGATTGGTATGATTTCTCTCTTTTCTTGTTCAAGATCTGGGATTTGTTCTGGAATCAGCTTCTGTTAGTTTTACAAATCTCGGATTCTGCTCTCTCAACTGTTGAAAACCTTAACTTTGATCTTTTTTGGCTGATTGGACCTGGCAAGTATTGGCCTTATTGATTGATTTTGCTTGAAGGAATAAACGATATCATGGAATGAAGTGATAAGAGAAGATATACAGATAGTACATCTCACAAAGGATGTAACTCAATACCATGCAGAGTGGAAGAAACAAATCCATATAGCCGGCCCTAACTAGCTTGGAAAAACTACTAAGTCTTGGTTGAGTTGAGTTGGGATAAATGATATGCAATGACAATTAAATGATTATTGCAAGCCTCTGCAGGCTATGCTGCTTTCTCTTGAATTTCCGGGGCCACCATTGCATTTATTATATCTTGTTTATGTCATTGCAATAACTTGTATGACCAGGGTTTTAAGTTTGTTTTTAAGACTTATATCTGATAACTGTACCTTGCTATGGTAATTCAATATGTAAATGCTAGTTGAAACTTTAAATTAGTTGACTTGGTTTTTCTCATTTTTTGTCTCATTTGCAGTTAGTAGAGAAGCAAAGATTGATTGAGTTTCCAGAAGCACTCTGGAGTAAGCTCCACTACTTTGATAAATTGGAAAATGTAAGGTTTGAGTGCTACTGCTATCTTGCCTAGAGTGTGTGCCTCTTTATATGTTACAATTTGTCTTTGTTTAGCCCTTTGTTCTGTTCTAAAACCAATCTCTTGGAAGTTTCACGAGACTCTGAACATTAGGAGTTATCATCCCCCCCTAGGAGTATACACCTCAGGCACCTATAAACCTCTCACAAATCCTTAACATATACCAATCAAAATGATAACAACTGCATGGCCTTGTCATTAATTGTAGAGAAGGTAGGTATAATGCTGGAACAATTTCTGGGAAATATTCTGATGTGTACAGGTTTCTGCAAGACTTCAAAGGGTCAGGAAAAATTCTCTTACACATTGATTATTGATTTATCCTGAGATGGAGCATGTGAGAAAACTTTGATATTGATTTTTTTACTATATATGTGACACTTGCTATCATGTTGGGCATTAACCATGTTGAATTATAGAATCTAGATTTATACATTTACACCAAGTAGTCTTAGTTTTTTCTTCCCCTCCCTGTGCTAGGATTTGCTTTATTTCTTTGTTTATTTGACTTTATTTATAATGTAGCTTATTGTAGAAATTTTCTTAATAGCTTTCTATTTGTTTTACGCATATGCAAAACAATGATTGAATAACAAGTTATGTGGGTTAACATTTGTGTGTGTGTGTGTCTATATATATTTTTAATGGTTAAAGATATGTCAATTAGTGTTTTTATATTCATATTTAAGAAGAGAATTGAGCTTAATAAGCATTTTACACCTTGGTTTTTATTGTAACCTAAAACTGAGGGTTAGACTGATGCTAGACGTTGAGAAGGCCTAAGGCCACTAGTTGTCGTTGTAAGCCTAATCTTATGAATATCTATTGATCATCATCAAAATTATTATTTCATATGATCCCTAGAGGGGGGAGAGTTGAATAGGGTGATGATATATTTTTGTAGAATTAAATCACCAAGTAAAACACAAAGGAGGAAGAAATATGGAGATGGACACAAGTAACTTGTAGAGGTTTAATAAACAATTCTTCCCCACTCCTCTCCTCTGGTATCTCCATTAGAGATTTCTCTATGATTAGCTTATAAAAGTTGCTCAAACTTAACAACCTAGTTTATACCTAAATTAGATCATCACAAGTTTTTAGGTACCTGTGATGCTTTTCTTAAAATAGTTTATGAGTATTACCTTAAGCCTTAACATATTCAAACAATGATAACCCAACCTAAGTTCTGATCCTCATATAAGAATTATAAATATTCCTCAAAGAGAGCATACTCACCAAGTATACAAGCTAAAACTTATAAGTATAACCCAACCTAAGTAAGAATAGCTTGATTTATAAATAATACACTTGAAAGAATGTAGAATAGATGGTTGGTAGAGTTGATAACGTTCAAGAGGTCAGTTAGGATGTCTTTATATAGCCTAAGTTCTAAAAGTTAACAATAGACACAACAAAGTTCTTTTTAGACTATGTAAGAAACTACTCATTATATCTTGAATAGGCCTTTAAGTTGATTGGATAGGCCATTCAAGCATTACATAAGGTACTCCTAAGAGTGCTTCAAGCTGTTGAAACTTTATTTACAGTATACTTGACTTGAACGGGGTGTTCCACTTTTTGAATGGGTTTGTTCATTTCACTTAAATAGGCCATGCATGGGAGGCATTCACTTACCTTCGGAATGGGTCCATTGATTAGGACCATTCACTATACCATTAGGCTATTCATGGCTATTGAATGAAAATTTTAATTTTTACTCATGGTGAATATGTTTGTTCAGTAATATGTGCATGCCATTCATAATGGAATAGGCCATTCTTTCTAATTGTATAAAGTTCTCCAAGGTCATTCACAACTTTTGGGAAAAAAATATTTATTTTTCTTTATAGTGAGCTGGTCTATTGAAATTATGAATGGGCCATTTTGCTTCTCCAAATATTCATTAAATGGGTCATTCAATAATTGAACAATTGTTAAGTTTTCCTTCAACCAAATTTGAGAATCATTAACCTAAGATTCTTGGAGATAAGTATGAAGGTCTTGAACACTGTTAATTTACTTCCAATTAACTTGAATTTCAAACTTTGATTTTTAAAGGATTGAGGGATTTAAAATCAAGCATTAAAACACTTGCACACAACTTAGTGCATAACTAATAACTATCATCAAAACAAAAATTAGAATCCTAAAGTTCAATATTCTTCCCTTTTTGATAATTACAATCATATAAAGCAAGTTATGTGCAAAAACATGCATACAAATGTTACGTGTATCAAACCGTCCCCTAAGTATATGCAATCATTGACAATAATGAAAATCATAAATCAACCATATTGCAAGATAATATAGGTTCATTTTACTCCTCTTGATTTAGATAATATATAATCCATGCAATTTCTACATTTTTTGTCATTAATCAAAAAAATTTACGAGGAGGATTGTGACACCCTGAGGGTTTTGCGAGCACCTCGAGGGTTTTGCGACTCCATCCTTTTGTCGACCAAGAAGGTATCGTGAGGATGGGGGTTTTACGTCGGTAAGAAACCCAAAAAGTGGCACGTGATTGAATCAATGTGGGTTAACATTTGTTTAAATATAATGTGGCTTATTGTAGAAATTTTCTTAATAGATTTCCATTTGTTTGGGCCATTCAAGACATGGTTATACACACACACACATACCATTCGGTTGTATCAATGATTCTGAAATAAGCAAGTTATGTGGTTTTTTTTTTGTTTGTACAGATTGCTACAAGTTTTTATCCTGCAAAAGTGAATGTTGGAACTAAGAACTTTCTTCAGCTGCTCAAAAGGCTCGATGAGTGCATATCGCAAGTGAATAACATTTGGTTTACATCATTTAATTCTGGGCTGATGATATTACTCTATAAATGCCTGCAGTTCAATGGACTATGCTGCTAAGTGATTATCTTTTCATGTGGGGATATTATTGGTATCTTTCTTTTTCAATTTTTTTTAACTATTGTTTTTTTTCCCCCTCTACCTCAGTTATGTTGAAAGCAATCCACAATATGCAGAATCTAGTGTTTATTTGCTCAAATTTCAGCAGCTCCAGATAAAAAAGTTATTCGAGTAATTTGATTAGAGAAAATGAAAAATACCAATCTGGAAGTTCAGTGCTAAATTTTATCAGTATTGTGTTTTTTAACAGTCTCGGGCTCTAGGTATGATCCGTTCTCATGTGCTTTCTGTTCTGAAGCGTGCTTAGTCTCAGGTGAAGTATCCTAGTGGACAAAAAAAATGTAGTGAGTTTTTCCATGCACTTATTCTCTTTCTATTTGGCATGGTTATTTGTTTATCTCTTCAGGTCCAGGCTGTGATCCAGAGTACTGGTGGTAATAAGGCATCTGTTTCTGAGGGTGTTGAGACATCTGTTATCTATGTATGATTCCAGGGAGCTGCAAATGAGATAATACTGGATTTTGCTCTTTCTTTGGTTTCCAATGATGAATGCCATAAGTTCAATTGTAGATTACTTATCAGAGCTGTAAAGAGAGGTTTCTAAATGACGTACTAAGAAAAATGTCTATTTCATGTGGAGGGTGAATTCTGCGCCTATACTGCTGAGGTAGCTAACGAATAATTATTGCAGCTCAAGCCCATACTGGAGGAAATTGAAATCAGATCATCTAGAAAAGAATATTTTCAAGTTCTTGCAGAATGCCACAAATTATATTGTGAACAAAGGCTTTCTTTGGTTAGTTTGTTTTTTCTGTGCAGTTCTATTCTTTCACTCTTCTGGGTCCACCTGGCATCTGTTGTAATAATACTTCCCATCTGTTTCTTTTACCTAGGTAAAAGGCATAGTACTTCAACGAATATCTCAATATGCCAAGAAAGAGGCCTTGTCATCATTAACTAGATCTGGATGCGCTTATTTAAGGCACGTGGTATTGCTAATACTGTAATTTTTATATGCAAGTGTGGATGTATGTGAGTGGTGGTTTGAAAATCATTTGCTTATTTATGTTCTAGCTTATTTTAGTGGGGAGGATGGATTGATTAAGTGATTTGTATCAGCCTTGTGGTTTACTGCTCATGTTTGTGGCTGAAATTGGAGGCTGCAACCAAGGAGATGAATGTAACAGGTCTTAAGTTGGCTGCAACCTCCTAGTATTTGCCATAGCAATTGAAGTTGAATCTTGGTGAAAATGCAGAATTCCAAGTTCCAATAATCTATTTTCTTATTGTAATCTTTATTTTTTGTATGAATACTTCTTGTGCTATAAGTCAGTGTTTTACTTTTCCTCATCTTAAAAATTTATATTATCAATAAGAATAGATCTAGCACATCAAGCATATTCAGAACCATCTTGCTTTACTCAAATCATCTCAACTAATTTTTATTCCAAACTAGTCATGTTTGGCATTGTGAATTCTTTTGCTCCATAGAGTGTAGCACCATATAACGTTTTTTATTACTACAACTGTGAATTCAAGGTTTGTCAACTTGATTACCAACTCTTTGATCACTTTTTCCCATCTTGTTAAGAAGACGTTTCTAGTTTGGCTCCATTAATTGATCCTTGTAAATTTTTTTATGGTGAAGCTCTTTGTTTTTTTGTTTTTTGTTTTTGGGTATTGGATGTGCCCTCAATTTTATGCCTCTGTTGCAGATCTACCTACTTGTATGATACACTGCGTCCAAAACTTATTCACGAAACAAATGTTGATCTTCTTTGTGAACTTGTTGACATACTTAAAGTTGAAGTCTTGGAGAACAGCTTAGCAAACGGAGTGAGTCATTGGCTGGGCTACACCCTACATTGGAAAGAATTTTAGCAGATATTCATGAGCGACTTACTTTCCGTGCTAGAACATATATTCGCGATGAGGTGTGTTCTCTTCTGGAAAGTGACTGTTCATGATTCTTTGACAACTTCGCATGCCTACTCGTTGAATATAGCATTTTCCTTTCTTTTTGTTAGTGATTTCACTTAACAATTATTGTACAGTTGGTTCTTCTATAAATAAGCAAAAGATAATTCACTCATTATCTGACCTTGGCTTGAATTATCTGCCATACTTCAGCAATACATTTTACTTAAAATACCTTGTTCTTCATATATTTGCTTTGGAATTTGGATTCTATTTCCTGTATACAATTTCCATCTGTAATTCAGAGTTTTGAGATCTTGAGAGATAAATGGAGTGTGCTAGACAACTGTACTCTCTGGGAATTTCTACTCTTGACTTGAGTATAGGATATTGAGAACATGTGTGATAAATATTTATACATTATTTTTTTGTGGTTTTGACCTTAGGGAAGCCACAAAATTATATGCCTAACGATTTTACTTCCCAATTTCTAGCAAGTAATGCAAATGGCTCACGAATTACTTCTATTTCCGGTGATGGTCAAAGAAGTTTGGATGAGATGCCATAGTTTGAGGTGGAAATAAGCAATCCCAATTTGGTTGAGTACGAAAGAATTGCCTGCCAGGGAGACATTTTTGGAGTTGTTTCTCCGAATTGATCTCTTTTTCTTTTTGGTCCTAATTTGAAGATCATAGGTAGCTGACATTTTTATGATATTGCCATAACAATATGTTTGGGACACTTATGTTTCTCACACTTGGCAGGTTTTTGTTGAAGCTCCTTATTGTGTTTCTTTTGCAGATAGCTAATTACATTCCATCTGATAAAGACTTGGATTACCCTGCAAAGCTGGAGCAATCTGCTAAAATTAAACCAGAAACTACTTCGGTAAAGTGTCTCACTATATCTTTCTATGTTTTAATTTAGGTTATCCATGTGTGACAAGCATGCTAAAGCCAAGCAGGTTTGGGATGGTTGCTTCCTATATTAACATACTTTTTCCAACTGTACAGCAGGGGCCTCTTTTGAAGTTGTAGGTCTTCTAATCCCAAAAATAAGTCGGCAGAACTTGGCTGAATGATTTAACTATCCAGTTTTACTCATTTCAAACCTTTGGACCAATTGAAATTTGCTAGGGATGTGGCTTGCTCTACATGAGTACGTGTATGATGTTTGAATTATTCTCATGCTACCCTGTGACAGAATGTTTAAGCATTTGACTTATCTTATTTTGGTTGAGCATGGTAGTTTTGTATTGGTTGGCACGTCTATTTTATTTGATTTAAGTTATTAGGCAGTTCAGACGTACATTGGATATTCATATACTCTTATATTAGGTATCAGGAACAACATGCAGTATCTACATAACATATGTTGAGCTGTGCCTAACTAATTGATCTAAGATTGTTGCCAACTAGTGGCAGTTGGTCTTTCTTTTTTTTGGTCTACAAACTCATCCTTGCTCTACTGGCTGAGGAAACTTCAGATTTTTTGAGAACTTGATACCATCCTCTGGAGAAAACTCTATCATGCCTTTCAAAGTTGTATCATTGTCTAGAATCATCTGTTTACACCGGTTTAGCACAGGTGTTGGATCCTTGTATAATTGCCCTTGCTCACTTTTGTGTTGTAAATTCTAAACAATCCTCTTTGGACTTTGCATGCATTATTAACCAATTGACTTATTTTTTTTCTGGGGTTTCTGTTTTTTTCAGGAAGCAGTAGAAGTTTGCTCCCTTTCTATCCAAGTGAGTAGTTAACCTTTAATTTCCATTACTTTGCTATTTGGTAATTGGAAGTTCTTTGTGTATTAATAGAATCCTCCTACATTAATTTTTATAAATGTTTGCTGCAGAAAGCAAGGAAACTCATTGTGAAGAAAACAACAGCGATTGATGGGCAACTCTTCCTTATCAAGCATCTTTTGATATTAAGGGAGCAGGTTATCTCTGTCCCCTTCTGTTTCTTGGTAGTTATTTACCAATCCAAGCAGGTGGTTGTAACTCCCATTTTCTGATCTTTCAGATTGCTCCATTTGATATAGAATTTTCAGTCACATGCAAGGAACTTGACTTTTCTCATTTGTTGGTTAGTTTCTCTGAAACTGAAGCTTTCAATTATCCAAATCTTCCTTTGGATACATGGTAGTTTTACATTCCTTTGATATGTATGTATTCTTATTTGGGATGACTTCCTTGGCCAGGAGCACTTATGACGAATACTTAGAGGTCAGGCTTCTCTATTTGATTGGTCAAGATCAACTTCACTAACAAGGACTTTACCTCCCCAAGTTCTAGAAAGTCAAGTAGATGCCAAAAAGGTTTGCCTTTTGATGAACAATCTTAATTTGTTATTTGTTTCTTTGTTCAATTAAAAGAAAACTATATCATTAGATTTTCATTGGTTGTAAGCATTTATCATGGTTATGATTTTGGCAGTCTGCTACCATAACCATTTACACTTTTTCATATTTGTCCGATGGTAGGATGTTTATAGTCTTTAAAGATAAATAAGTGGAGCAAAATGCATTTTGCTTTGTTTAGGGCTGTCTACCGTAGTAAATGCTATGGTATAGTAAAAGCCTTCTTAACTACTGCCGCCCAGGTCACCCATGGCCTATGATTGGACAATTTGGACAAGAAAGCAATCACTAATTCGTGCAACTTACAATTTTGTTAGAGACTTGGCCAATCTTTAGCAGATGGATGAATTCTTGGATGAAGTTATATGGATGCAGTGGGTTAATCGGTCATGCTATGCTGTAAGCAAGTATGAAATCATGGCAATGCTGTAGACAAGCCCTGTTTCTGATTTCTATTTTATGTGTGAGGGTAGTCTCAAAGTTCGGTGATTTTAAGTATCAAGTGGTAATTGTAGCATTCGTTTAGGAATGAATTTGCTAAAAATCTGCATAAATTATGGAATTGAGCTGGACTGGGATTAGATTTGGACATTCATTTGTCATTTGGTGCTTGTTCTGATTCCACACTGTGTGCTTACTTCACTTTGGCTCTTACCATTCAATCCTTCATCTCTTTCATTGCTTTAGTTTGAATTTGCTTAATCTCCTGTAACATTCCATCTATGAATTCATGATGGACAAACCTCTTTCCAACACTCTCATGGAGTTGTTAGAAATATATTGCCTGACAGTTCATCTTGCATTACGTTCAACTATTCATTAGCAAGTATATGCCCATTGCTTATTAAGTTTCTCATTCGCCGAAGCCAATAAAATACATTTGGTTTTTTATCGAAACAACGCCGAATTTTTTCCTACCAAGCATATAGTATGTATTGTGGTTTACAACTGCTTAGGCATATCTGTTATAGGAACCTTGATTATCTGAAGACTATGTAAGAATCCATATGCATTCTTGATTTATACTACACAATTGCTTGACCTGAAGTGTTCTCTATTTGAAGGAACTGGAGAAAAGACTAAAAGCAACTTGTGAGGAATTCATTATGTCGGTCGCTAAACTGGTTGTGGAGCAAATGCTTTCATTTGTTACTAAGGTTTGCTGCTTTTCTTTTTTCTCCCCTTCTGAACAATAAGAAATTGAACATTATCCATTAATGTCTTCTCCTAATTTTTTTTATTCTAATTTCTTGTATTACCATAAAAAAAAATATATAAAAGTTGCACTATCCTCTGGCAGTCAGAATCAGATTAAACTCAATTATGGCCAAACCACTTAAGGGTCAATCCTTTGCTTCTCCGGATAAGGTGGCTGAACTTGTTCAGAAGGCATGTTAATATTTAGGATCCCATCCAAATGTTTGGTTGGAAACTAAATTGACCTTAGTTCAAGTTAATTTCAGGGAACTTCGAAATAAAAGTTTTGTGAAATAAGAATGACATTTCTGGAACAGGTAAATGCTGCTATTCAGCAAGAATTGCCCCTGGTGATGGCAAAAATGAAGCTTTATCTGCAGAACCCATCGATGAGAACAATACTTTTTAATAAAAGTAAGTTAAATAGCTCAACTTCATTGAGTTTGTATACCAAACTTTACAAATTTCTGACCCTGTACCAGTTATGGATTTCTTAGCTATGAATATGCTTATAATATGATTGAAAAGTTTTGGTGGTTCAAGGTACTTACATGTAGGGGTGATCGGATTCAGTTCTGAATTGGTTTTTGCAAATATTCAGAACTAAAATTGGCACATACAAGTTTCGGTTTGGATACCTCAAATTTTGGTCTGGTTCAATTTGAGTTTCAGTTCTATCGAGTTCGATACAATTCTGTTATTAGAAAAAATCAGATAAAAAAAGAAAACAATTAGGATCTATTTGGATCCAAATTTCCTAATTAATATATATAGTATTTGTAAGTATATATAACTCATATATAATACTCCCTTTTTCACGCAAAGATTGGTTTGTTTCTATTTTCACACAGATTAAGAAAATCTTATTAATATAGTTGGAACTATTAATTTTACTTATATTTTTCATAATATACCCTTAAATTAAATAGGTTAGTTCATATTTGTTGATAACAAAATACATTAAATAAGAGCATATTAGGAAACTAAGAAATTAACTATACTCTCAAAAAAGAAAGTGGAATATAATTTGAGATCAAATGAATAAAGAAAATAAGTCTGTGTCTATGGGGAAGAGGGTGTATGTTTAAGCATGTGTGTGTGTGTTTATATATATATTGATTTGGTGTGGTTCTAATTCAATTTGGAAAAATAAAAATTATGCGGAATTGGAGCCATATGTACTATATATTTAAGCCCGTATATATATATATATATATTGTTTTGGTGCAGTTCTCGTTTAGTTCAGAAAAATAAAAATTATGCGGAATCAGAACTGTATGTACTATTCATTCAGTTCAGTTCTGGTATTTTCTGTTTTTTATTTTTTTTAGTTATGTTCATTTTAGTTTTTCAGTTCAATTCAGCTAGGATACATGCTCACTCTTATTTACATTCCCATCATAAGCTTCGTATGTGTAATGCTTATGTTGCATCTACACAGGACAAATATCGTGGAAGCTCATATCCAAGTACAATCCCTCCTGAAAGTTGAGTAAGGAGCAAAGCATCGGCGTACAGGAGCTGCAAGCGCAACTCGATAATCTCCTGTAGGATGCTTGTAAAGTCTATCCAACTTGGCCATATGTAGAGCATTTTTGTTTTGTGAGTGGGAATTGAAATCATCAAGGATATTGCTTATTAAGAAATGCAGAGTGGAAACTCAAGGATAAGATGCCGAGGAATATAATGAATCGATCAGCAAAAGTAACGAATTGATGACCTCTATCATATTATAGAATATATAATTGATAATCTAGAGCAGATTGTATTCATAATTTGTAAGTCATTTATTGTAACCCTCAGTCCTAGTGAATTTAAATGTTTCCAGCTTAGCATTCTGAATCATTAATAGAATAAATTAGTCTCCCATTGCAAGATCATAAATCAGTTAATGCCGACAGTGCTGGCATGTGATGTTTGATATTCGTTCGTGTATTCATCGACTATGAAATGTGCTATAAGTCTATCTCTTGCCCGATCTTTGCAGGAAGCAAGGTGGGAGAAGTATGAAAACCTGAATAGATAGACATAAAAACTACCAGACGTTACTGACAGTTGAAATGTCTTCTCATCCGCCGATAGAAGAATGCTTAGTGCTCGTGTAATCGACCAATGAGCTTTAGGCATTGAACAAGAGACTTATGGTTACGGTTAGTGGTTGCAGCTTTTAAGCAGTCAGTTGTTATTGTTAGCAACTGGCATCAGATTGCCTCGTGAAGAAACTGTGTAAATCCTTGACAAAAATTTCAAGGCATTAGAAGACTGCTTATCGAAAAAACAATAATAATAACAAAAAATGACTAATGCTATATCAAGGGGCCAAAAATTACAAAATTGGAAGGAGAAAAAAAATATAATGGAACAATAGAAAGGGAGGACAATGAAAAATGGTTTGCAGCCTGACATGTACAAGCTTCTTCGAAGACCAGGAACATCTATCCAAATATCAAATAATGGATAATCAACACATGTTACACATTGCTTCAACAAATAAATGGTAAGAATCTTCCGTATACAAATTTCATCAATCACATGGTCATAGGACAACGTAAAAATTTGCAAGTTATGCAGTAAAATGATCTTTTATTAACATTTACCCATTTACGTTTGAGAATTTTTCAGAGATATGCAATGAAATGACAGATCCTAGTATCCTATTAGTAATATCTGTAATCAGATTTGACTTCTGTTGACCTGTAATTTTTCAAGGACACAAGTCAGTGTCCCGAGCTAAAACAGTATTCTGACGTAATGTAGAAAGGCTTCACGAGGCAATGTGAACAATTTTACTGAGATGCAACGGTCGATAATTGTTTATCTTGCTTGGGACAAGTGTCTACTTTGCTTGGCCTTCACGAAGCAAAAAATTCCATAAATACTCCATTTCAAGAAAGAGCAAAGGGTTCTACATCTAACAACCAAATTTGCCTATAAATAAATATCTTTGAGATTAGTGCTTTGCTTTGTTATTTCTTCATCATTGCTCTGAATTGGTTGGATTTGAGAAGTATTATTTATGAAAATGGATGGATTTGAGAAGTGTTTATGAAAATGAGGTGTTTTGTTGTTGATTCTCTAGCTTAAGTAGCGGACTAGTAAAATATCTTTAAGTAAATTTTTTGTCCGTTCTCTAGTTGAACTAGCATACAAATTTTTTTTTTTTTAATTTTCTACCCGTCCACTGGTAGAACTAGTTGTCGGACTATTTTTGTATTATTTATTTGCCTGCCCACTAGTTAAACTAGTGAATGAGCTATTTTTTTTAATCATTTTTGCTCATCCAGTTGAACTAGCAGATGGTTAATAATTCTGCCACACCATATTATATTACAATTACCAGCAATGTATATTGTATATGAACCCATTATATACACATTTTTTATAATTATTATTTTATATGAATATGTATAATTATTGTAATTATATTATATTATATCATATTAAAAATTGCATGATTATATCATATTAATATATTATGTCATATATCATAGTGTAATTAATGCTATAAATATAATATTAATAATTGTGTAATATTTATATATAATTTATTTATTTTTGAATTTTGTTTAATATATTTTATGCTTAATATTTAATTTTTATTTACTTAATATATAAAATAGTTTAATAATTTAATGTAATATAAATTAATATAATTTATTTAATAAATAGTATAATTAATATAATAATAATATAATTAATATAATAGTCAATTTATTTTAATTTACAAATTAATATAATAACATGTGAAATTAATATATTAATGATTTATTAAAATAATTAAAACTATTAATTATTAATATATAATTTTTATATATTAAACTATTTTACTGATAATAATAATTACCAATTGAAATTATTTTGTTCATAATAATAACTATTCATATATTATTATATTAATATAATAATATTATTGCAGTATATAAATGATTACAATATCAAAATTGCATATATATAAAATTAATTTATAATAATATTAGTATTGCGAGAACTAATGTGGTTATCCGGTTGCACTCGAATTAATGAATCTTTATTCTGACTTCTACCTTTTATCGATCATCAAGAGATCAAGAGGGTGAAATTATACCATTTAAATTATTAAAAAGTGATTGAATCATTTAGCTTCTGAATAATTTGTTTGTGTGTACAGTTATTATGAAGGATGGTGGAGTTATAAAGAATGATGTAGCAAGGTAAATTTTCATTGATTGAGGGAATAATGTACTTGAGCTAATAGGATAACACTGGTGTTAATCAATGAAATAAATGAGGCATTTATATGTTAAGTGATATATTTTTTTTTTCTGTTTTAAAGAATACTTTTGAGTTGTAACTGGCATACTATACGCTATTGTAATTTATGAAATTGAAATTTTATTTCAATTTTTTATTTATGTGGAGCTATTTTAATTTTGTATAGTAAAATACATTAATATTATTTTCTTAAATATTTTAATTTATAAAAATTTATAGATCAATGGTGTTCATCATTTTGTTGCGGCAAGTATTGTCAATTTTCAATAACTAATTCATTTTTTATTTTCATTTAATTATATTTGCCATGTTATTTTATTTATAACAAATACTTTCAATTTTTAGCTATAAATTTATTAAATTCATAGCTAATATGTAATTATATTTTGCCACGAGATTTTATTTGTTGCAGATTTCTCAATCTTTAGTTATGAACTTAACATGCATATAGCTAAAATGTAATATGGCGATAGATTAACTTTCATAGCTATAGATTAACTTTTTGCTACAAGTTTATTATTTATATGGCAAACCTTTTGGCTTCATGAGAAGAAATAGAGAGGCAAAAATACTTGGTACTTAGCTATGAGAGATGAAAATTCCATAGCTAACAATTAGCTATGCTATTACTTGCTACGCCGAGCTATGGGTAATGATATCATAGCTAAAGTATTTAGTTATGGCTAGTTTCTTATTCAGCTATGCTTTATTATGTGGCTACACATATCGAAAGTTGTAGTGGGGTTAATATGGTGGTCATTTCATTTGATTAAAAAATTTAAAACATTAAAAAAATAAATTGACAAAAATGATAACATATAAAAGAATAAACCTATGGGTGTAAACAAGCTGAGCCGAACCGAATCCTGTTAGGCTTGAGCTCGATCTCGACTTGAAAACTCTAAATTCGAACTCGATCAAACTTCAATTTTGAAGCTAGAGCTCAAGTTCGGTCAAGTACTCGAAGACTCGGACTCGACTCGATTAGATTTGTTTATTTATATAAATTTTTTATTTATGAATTCTATAAATTGAAATTTAGGCTCGAATAAACTCAATTAGACATGAATCCATTAAACTAGATTGATAATATTGTAAATATGTCTAACCTCAATTAGACTTACAAGCTTCTCGAGTAGAGTATTTTGAAGCTTGAATTCGACTCGCTCGATTACTTGAGCTCGACTCGATTAATTTTGAGTTGATTTTGAATATTTCTCGAGTCAATTTTAAGTAGTTTGCGAGTTATTTTGGTTCATTTACACCCCTAAACAAACCAAAGAAAGTAATAAGGGTTAAAAAGAAAAAATAATTTAATAAAACAAAACCTTATTTTCTTTCATCATTTGAAGAAGTTGCCACTCATGTCCTCTTTCTTTCTCTTCTTTAAATAAAAACCCTATTTCTTTCTTCATTTGGAAAAGTCACCACTCATGTATATTGCTCTTCTTTAATTACCTTCTTAAAACAAAACCCTATTTCTTTCTTTCTTCAATTTTGGTTATTGTTATTATTAATAAATCTAAAGTGCTTTCTGTTTTAAGAGATCTTTGTTACTCAATCCGATGACTTATCGAAACCCAATTTGTGATTTTCAAATCTTCCTTTCTTTATTACTCTATGGATTATTTGATGATGATGATGTTTGTTTTGTAGGTGGCAACTAAGATGCAAGAGCTCTCTTTAAATTCTTGAAAATAATCTCCTAGTTATCAATCACCACCAAAAAAGGTATGTTTATCATAAGCTCTCTCTGAATTCTTGAAATGGCTTTCTCTTCTTGCTCCTCAAAACTTTTTATATTCTACCTTTTTCTGAGCAATTGTCAACCCCTACTTCAACTTCTAAGAATGACCACAAATTTAGATAATTCTACCTAATATAATTGTTTTCTCATCCACTCCATAAAATCCAATCCATAAAACTATCTTATACCTCTACTAATATAAGCAGACAAATTCTATAAGAAGCTTTGTCTTGTCGATTCTTGATTCCCTTCATACACAAGCAATTCCCTTTCTATACAAAACTTTGTGTTTTGCATTTTTATCTCCTTTTTAGATTCCTTCCATGCAAATAGCTTTCTACCCTTCTTGGCTCCATTTTCCCTTTATTTCTCCTCCATTGAACTGCTCTTTCTCCATCCAACTGACAAACTCTTTCTCTTGGGCCTCATTAAATTTTTTCCATTATTTTTCTATGTTAATATGATTAGATGCTAAATTATTAAAATTCTTTAAACTGTAATCTAATATATATTATATCTTACTTCTTCAAAATTACTTGATTGATTATGTTAACAATTCTACTTGGGCTTCAATATATAAGGTTATGAAATGTTTATCACAATTTAGTTTATCAATCATTTAAGTTCTAAATTAGTTTAGTGGCTGACATTAAAATATTATTATGTTGGATCATTGAAACATTTTTTGCTGGTTATTCTATTTATATGGTTCGTTTTTTCACCTTTACAGTTTTATGTGAATCTTTTGGGAGAAAGAATCTAGTAGTTTCACTACCCTACTAATTATGCATTAGGAAGAGAGAAACTGAAGGAAATAGTATTTATTAATGAATAATGTTATAACAAAAATTTTGAAGTATGTAGAACCCAATATAACATGCATGTAGTTACATTATTATAAAAACTAATGCATATACATTATAGTAAGCCAATATAAACTATTTTGATTGAGGGGATGAAACTAGTAGGATCTTATGTTATTACAGGCTTCTAGTTGGTTGCTCATATGTTGTTCAGTTTCATAATAGGTTTGTTATGTTGCATTTAGGTAAATTTGGTTTATCTTTTGTATTGCTATAGGTAACATAGGGAAGCTAATTGCTTGTCCAAGGAGAAACCTCCATTATAGACTTATGTGTAAGACTATATTTGATATCAATGTATTATTTAACCTATTTCTGAAATAAAATAAATATGGATACCTAAATAAGTTTTTAAGCACTAAGTTCTTTTATTTTACTTGATTTGATTCATTTTTTGTTTGGTTTTCTGGGCAAATGGCTAGCATTGGAAAAATAGATTCTATTGAAGTTGATAAAGAGATGATTAACCTAGAAGAAATTGATGAGATTGTAAAGTTAGAAGATGTTGTTGCTTGTTCAAGGGGAAACCTCTATTATAGACTTATGTGTATGTCTATATTTGATATTTATGGATTATTTTATCTATTTTCTAAAATAAAATGAATGTGGATATCTAAACAATTTTTAAGCTTTGAGTTCTTTTATTTTACTTGATTTGATTCATTTTTTACTTAGTTTTTTGGGCAGATGGCTAGCATTGGAAAAATAGATTCTATTAAATTGATAAAAAGATGATTAAACTAAAAGAAAATAATGAGATTGTAGAGTTAGAAGATGTTGTTGCTGAAGTGAAAGAAAGAAGGCAAAAATGGGTCAAAAGAATTATCTTCAATTATATGAAAATAAGAAAATAAGTGCAAGATACAAGGCTTATGGAAAAATTTATATAGTAGATAACAAGTATGGGGCAAGTAACACAAAACATCATGTATATTGGAGATATAGGCCAGAATTTAATATCTCAAAGTGATGGACTTGTTGTGAATTATGTGAAATTTGATATTGATAGTTTAAAGAATTAATTGCTATTGTTGTTATTATGCTTAATTTGCCATTTTAGTTTGTTGAATGAGTAGGGATGAGAAGTTTATGTTATTTAAGACATGATTTGCATATCATATCAACAAATACTTGTGGGTCATATTGTATGAAGATTTTTAACAGGGAAAAGGTTAAGAGAAAATCTATGTTAAAGTCTGCATTGGTGAGGATATGCTTAACTTTTGATTGTTGGTCTTTTTGTGACTACTGATAGATATATTTGCTTAACTAGGCAATTTATTGACGAAGATTGGCAGTTACAAAAGAGAATATTAAATTTTTGTTATATGCCACCTCTTCATACTAGGGTAGCTTTATGTGAAAAAATTCATAATTTCTTATGAGGTTGGCAAATTGATACCAAAATATTTTCTATTACTTTGGATAATACAACTGCCAATAACATGTACGTTAAAAAATCTTTTGGTTACAAAAAGAAGGCTTTTGAATGAAAAAGATTTTTTTCATATGAGATGTTTTGCACACATCATGAACTTAATAGTTCAAGATGGCTTGAAAGAGATTGATGATTCAATTGTAAAAATAGAGAAAGTATTAGGTAGATGAAGGGATCTCAAGTAAGGAAAATTAAATTTTTGGAGTGTGTTGGTCTTTGCACTTTAGATTCAAGAAAAGGTACTAAGATGTTTATACTAGGTGGAATTCAAAATATTTGATGTTGGATAGTGCTTTTATATTATTAAAATGCTTTTATGCATCTTAAAATGAGTGACTCTAATTTAAGCATCGTTCATCCTTTGATGAGTGGGCTAATGTGCAAAAGATTTATAAGTTTTTTTTTTTTTAATGATATTACTTGTTTGTTTTCTTGCATCAAATATCTAAGGTCAAATCCATTTTTTTTTTCCTTTAGCATTTACTGCATATTTAACTTTGCAAAAAAAGCATGTGTATATGAAATCAATGGAAGAATTGATTTTTGAAAATTTTCAAAAGTATTAGTCTGAGTATAGCATAATATTGGCTATTATTGTGATTTTAGATCTTAGGTACAAGTTGCATTTTGTTGAGTGGTGCTATAAAAGCTCTATGATGATGAGGATTAGTTAACACTATTAAAGTAAAAAAATGACTTGTTTTCATTATGTTTTGAGTAAGTTAATATTGGAAATTTGAGTGGTGACATAAGTAGTAGAGCTTCTGGATCAAATCCATGGAAACAATAGAGGTTGATGCAATTGAATCTTTTTTAGCTAAAGATCTACTGAAAGTACTATTCTTCTTTTTTTTTTTTTTTATTTAGATACGAAACATCACTATTTTTTTTATTTATGTAGCATTTTAAATTTTTTTAGCTAAAGATCTACTGAAAGTACTATTCTTCTTTATTTCATTTAGATATGAAACATCACTATTTTTTATTTATTTAGCATTGTAAATTTTAAAATTTATTCAAAATTGAAAAAAAACATTATATTTCTTAGTTCTTTCATATATTCATATATGACATAACTAAATTTAGTGTCACTTTTGTAATGTTTATAGGAGTTTAACTCTTTTTAAATGTAATGATATTGTTTCTCAAAAGAGTCAATTGGAACTTTATCTTGATGAACCAAGAATGGATCAAAAGATTAAGCTAGATGTGTTATCATATTTGAAAGGAAACCTGTATAGATATCCTTAAATTGCAGCCATATCTCATGATATTCTAACTATTTATGTGACCATGGTAGCTTCAGAAAATGCATTTAACAATAGTGGAAGAGTGTTTGATCAATACAAAGTGCACTTAAGCCTGATATGATGGAAGCCTTAATATGTAGTAGAGATTAGCTATTTGGTGATCAAGGTATAATCTAATCTTAAGTCATAAAATCATTTTAAAAACTTAGGTTTAACCAATGAATTCTTTCTTCTTTGCTTTATAGATGCAAAAAAATTGGAGTTGGAAGAACTTACAAAAGATATTATAGAGCTTAACTTGGAGTCTTTAAAATTGAATAAAAATGCTTCTTATCCTTCCTTATTTAATTCTGCAATAGATGATATTTATTAAAAAAAATTGTTGTTATTGTGGTTATTTGAAAGAACTAAGGTCGTGTTAATTGAGCTAGAATTTTATGTCTTTTGTGTTTTCATGATATTGAGTATATAAATCTTAGGTTCTGTCTTTTAGTATTTCACTTGAAATTAAGTTATATCATATAATATGGTAATGCTTTAAAATGAAATCCATATAATTGATACCAGTTGTAATTATAAAGAGTTATAATTATGATATGTTTATTATTGGGTTTTGTAGAACAAATACAATGAAAAAAACAAAAATTTAAATGTACAAAGCTCCCATAAAGATCCATGCAATTTGATTAAATCCATGAGAAGGATGTAAAATCTTACCAATTTGAATAAAGAGTCACGATAGTTAGAAGGCAAATAGGAGGTTTATGCCAATAATACCCTACCTTGAGCTTGAAGTATAAATTGTTAGATTTAGATGCTACCACAAGATTAACATCCTCTGAAGGTATCCATACAAACAAACTCTTTAAAAAATGAACGAATGTGCTAGCATTAATATTTTTAAATGTAACTCTCTCAAACCCTCCATTTTGCACTTTTTCTGGAATGATAGGATGTATCTGAATTCTTTTTCTTTATTCTATTTAAGTTAAGATATCTTAACCATTTGATATATATGCCATACTATGTATCTTAAAGATATAGATAATTAGATATCTTATTCTATTTTAACTTTTAAAACAAAATACATACCTAATTCTTTAAGATAATATCTCTAATAAAATATACATTTAGAGAGAGTAAAAATTATAATTTCACCTTAAGTCTATTCTAAATGTGCAACCCTGTAGGTTCACACAACGTTGGTAGGAGACCAAAAACTATTTCTAATCCACAAATCATAAGTGACCTCCAGTAAGACATTATGATTACCCAAGTTATATGAATGTCATTGTACCCACCTTACCTATCTTACAAATAGTATTACAATCCTTTTGTCACATTATATCTCCATTAAATGTAGGGCAAGAATCATATCATCCTTATATAGTTCAATTAAATTATTGCTTGATATCCAAGTAGACTAATATAAAATGATATTGATAATCTAAATCAATTCATTTTTGCATGACCATGCATCTTTTCTTTAGTCTAAGTCATCGAGGGGCCCAAATATATATTTCTCATAAGTGCATGAGGGACAAATTCCTTCTCAGTCACTCATATTGTCGTATATGATTTACTCTATGTCCAACAATAGTTTGTATATTCATCTTGTTTCAGATAATGTTAGATTATATCAAAATATAAAGTTTATCATACTGGAATCCAAAGTTAATACTATTATATGAGAATTACTTATGATAATTTATCTATGTAGTATTTTCATAGCGTTTAGGTCTAATAGAATGTTCCTAAGACATGTATCTATGTGTTTGACTTAATATCTTATATTCTTGACCAGTAAAACATAATCATCAATCAAAGTACATACTAGTTTTTATTTAGTATCACAATAATAGTGACCGATTAGGGACAATTTAAAATATAATTCTTTATATTTAAGGGTTTTACTATCAAGTCATATACTTCATGCCTCAAATAGAATTAATTATTCATAGAATTTATTATTTATTTATAAACACAATATGATAGAGAAATTTAATAAAATACAACCATGAAATTATTAAAAAAATATCCATTATGAAATTGGCCTAAGGCACATAACTAACATCAGTGTTATTCCAAAACTATTCTTAGTCAATGTTCTATGAATATTGGATATCAATAAAGCTATGAGGCTTGTACATGTTATGCTCATTCAAGAGTTAAGTAAATTGTTGATCTCATAGGTGAGAGTAGATGTGATACTTGGGGCTAGCATATAGGTGCTTGTTAAGGAACAAGTTAACGAAATCACCCATTAGAGAATTCCATTTTGAGCATTATTTTTGTCTATAAAAATCTCTCATAAGAGTTGTATAAGTAATCTCTATGACATGAGATCATCATAGTATCTTATTAAGTGACTCCTATACTTTCATTCGTAACTTTTGTTATCATACTCATTGATCACACATAAAGGCATTTTTGGTTATAGCAATAGCTTGATGAAGGTAGTAAGTGATCAATAAATAATTCATTGGCATAATATAATCGGGGTCATCAAACTTGTTCTTGGTTAGTATTGATAGATAAAAACCATTACGCAAAAGGGGTATATGTGTGTTGTAATATGTGTCAAATTTCATGTCAAGTACTAACCATAACTAATCAAAATAAGACTATATAAGGAAGGTACAATTCCATCTTTTAGGCTTAATTGGATGTCATACAATGTATGGATTGAATTACATTGATAAACTTCTTACTAATGGCTAGACTAAATCATCTTAATCATTCTTAACTATATTAATTAATCATGACATGTAAGCTAGGTCTAACCTTTAGATATGAGTTAATTAATTAGTGAACTAATAATAAATTAACTAATTTAATTTATTTGGTTATTAATTAATTGAGAAATTAATTAATATATTATTACTTATATTTATTGTCAAATAAGTTAGGAAGCCTATAACATCACACACAAATGGATTAAGTAGAGGAATTAAAATGGGATTGAATAGAACTCAATTGGAGGGATTATCATTACAATAAGTACTTCATTATATCTACTTAATGACTATGAAGTCCTAATTAAATTTTGGCCATATTGGTCGAATACCCTTAATAAAGATTAGGGTTTTAGAGACTCCTTCTTATAGTAATAATAACTCCTAAGGTTGGTTAACATAACATACAACAAAAAGGATGCAACTTATGATATGATGTATGAATGTAACTAGCCAAACAAAACCAACCCACCCTTTTCTTATTCAGCCTTGAGTAAGAGATTAAGATTTACACCGCTTTAGTTCATTTGAACACATTATAGAGGTCAATCATTCTTGGGATTGAGTGACTATGGATTGCTATAACCAAGTTCGTAGGTGTAAAGATTGAAAGAAACATCACTTAAGTTATTATTATCTTAACTTTTCTTGCGCCATTATTGATTATTTAATTTGATTTAAATGAAATCCTTAAGATAAGAAATTAAAAAATTATTCTATTATAATGCTTTTTATGAAATCAAGCTTAATTTAGAATTCTCTATAATAACTTTTAGAGAGTTCACTGACTCAAGTAAATTAGTAGGTGTTACTTAAACTTTTACAAGCAAACTTTCTAGTGTTACACAAATCTATACAAGATATATTTTTTAGGCATTATCTTAAGCCTTCCCTAAATGGATTTATAAGTAATATCTTAAGCCTTTCAAAAGATCATGTAAAAGAAGTCTTACTACCCAACTTAGTGATGATCTTCACATATAAGAGTCCAAAATATTGCATAAGAAGAATTACTCAACGAAGTTACTTTCAAGTTACCTAATACAAGGTCAATATATAAATGACTTTTTGAGTTTGAATAAGAAGAAAAAGATTATGATTATTATCACTTATTTTATAGCTTTTCAAATGTTTGTTCTAACCTCTTTCACATCAAAGGAGTTGTCTTATATAGTGTTTATCATAAAACTAGCCAATTCTTACAAAGTTTTCAAATTTCAAGCTGTTAGAAAACAAATCATTTGATTGTGAGTGAGATGTTCACTTTATATGATTGGGCTAGCTCCAAGCTGAATGGACCTATTCACTTCTTACATAAAGTCATTTCATCATGTGTGCTAGCTTAATTCAAAATATAAATGGTTGTAAGGGGTTGTTATAATCTTGAGTAGGCCTATTCTGATATTGGACTTCTTATTCTTTAACTTTTTTAAATCATGCTTCATGAACATGGTTGTTCTAATAGGTCTAGTCCATTCAAACATTCTATTAAAAAACACATTTTTCTTTATGTTGAACAAGGTAGTGCACTTAGGCCATTCCAAAGCTTAAGAGCCATTCCAGCTTTCAATGTAATGGTTCACTACTTAGGCATATTAAATGAGGCTATTCAAATGGACAGTTTTTGAGCTTTTAGTCCATTTCAACTTTCAACATGAAAATGTTCATTATGAAGGAGGTTGTGCATCTAATCTATTTCGAAGGCTTTTAAACCATTCCAACCAAGAGTGATGTCATCTAAACTAGTCACATGAATACATAGGGTTGTTCCAACTAGCAATTCAACATTGGTTGATCCATTTCGACCTTTTATATGAAAATCCTAAGATTTGTTTATGTTGAATAGGTCTATTCCATTTCTACATAGGACAATTCCACTTCTTTAATGTGACATGATCTAATTAAATAAGCTATCAACTAAGTTGTACAAGGCTATTAGACCATTGAAGCTTTTTACCTGAGTATTTGAGTTTTTCTTCAAAGTGAATGTGATTGTTTTTACATTACATAAGGTTGCTCCACTCAACAAGATAGCTTCTAGACTTTTAGTTGGCTACTCTTCGTACTTTGTTTTCCTTCATTACTTTTATTCCTATTTCTTTAAAGTCTTTGTCCTTAAAAGCTTTTGAAGGAACCATTGAAGGGATTAAAACCATATACAAACACTTACAACCATAATTAGTTTCATTTTATGTTTGTTATCATTAAAATAAGAATTAAGAACCAAAGATTCAACAAAATAATTGTAATACTTTAGTGATCTTCCTATTCTTACAATCCTCTCAATTTTAATTTAACTTTATTTTTCTAGATATGTTCCATTAGAATAAATCAATAAAGATCCTTTCTCAACATCCTAAGATAGTAAACATTAAATTAAATCTTAAGTAATTAATAGAAGTCATAAGGGTATAAAAAATAAGGTTTTTTTTTTTTTTACCTTAACATCTCATATAATAATAAGTTGAGAAAGGTTTCTAATAATCAATTCCTTATTGTTATTCATACCTTTTCACAATTAGGCAAGCTTATACTTCTTGATGATACCATCAACCTTTTGCTTTACTTTGAGAACCCATTTATTCCTAATTGTTTTTATCCTCTTAAAAGACCAACCCATTTATTCCTCATTGTTTTCATCCTCCTAAAAGACCAACTAATTCTTAAACTTAATTTGATTTCATAGACTTCATTTTCTATTCTATTACTTTAATCCATTTATCCTTAACAGAGCAAGAGAGAGTTTTGGCCTATCCTCTTCTTCTTATGAAAGAATAATAAAAGTTTCACGACCTTTAATCTAAAGTCAATAACAAGAATTGTTTATATGATTTTGGTCTAAAGAAGAAGAGGATGAGCCAAAATGAAAGTGATTTTGGTCTAAAGAAGCATTTTATTTTTTCATCACTAAAATATCATCTTGTTATGGAGTTCTAAAAATGCTCAAATAATGTTGTATACCTTTTTTGTCATATAACTATTTGAACTGATCAAATATGTATTTAATCCTTAATAGCTTCTCAATGCTTTTTTTTTTGTTAATTTATTTTCAATCAAATTTATATAGTTCTTTAAGCAATCAAATGCTTTAGATGTATGAGATATCAAATGGATATAACCAAATCAAATAAAATCGTCAATAAGTGTGATGAAATAAGATGATCTATATTCATAAGACAACATATATCAAAATGAGATATCAAAATAAACTAAGTGCAATGCAAATTTAACTTTATTTCCTTTTCTAAATAGTTTTGTTATAGTTCTTCAATGAGACAATGTTCATAAGTTGACAATTCTACTTTGTTAATATAGCCAAAATCTAACATGCCAATAGGCCTTCTTGGATAACTTATACATTCTTTATTAACCAATATGGCCAAAACCTAACGTGCCATTCTCATAATCATATGAAGTTATAAACATAGAAAAATTTATATAATAATTACTTAAGTCATAATCCAAATCCATCACACTAAAACCATTTATAACATAACCAAAACTGTAAAAAATGATTCTCAAAGATAAATTAATACAAATGTCATGAAAATTTAAATTAAAACATAACTTAACCAACACCAATATAGATATTAAATTTTTGTGAATTTAAGGAACAAACAATACTTCATGTAAAAATAAAGTTCCATTTCCATACATGATTTAACTTGTTCGTGCTAATCCCTTTAACTTTAATTTTTGCATTATTTTTCATAAATATCTATGTTGCTCCATGTGATACTCATTAATAGTTCACAAAAGGTCATCAATCATTTATTATGTGATATAGCTCAAAAACCTACAATCTAAAGGATATGATTCAGTTAGGAAAATAAAGCTAGAAACATAAATTCACCAACATATGCATATTGTAGTGCTTTTTTTTAGCTCGACACAATCTTTAAGAAAAGTTTCATAATTGCTCAAATTTGTTTTCCAAAACTAATGAAATCCTATTTATGACTATCCAATTGATTTTATCAATAAGAGATTAAAGTAATAAGGGTTGCTATTAGTATACCCTAATAAAGTAATGATTGTTGATCAATGAGGATTGATTAGTTTCAAAGTTATACATTAGTAAAAAAAAAAAAAAATCTTGAAAGAGAAATAGAGTTATCACTTAACTTTGATTAGGAAACAAATTTTGGGTAAAGGTGGGTTTATGTCTAATTAGGTCTTATGGTCCAATCATCTTTATCCCATCAAAGATTGAGTTCAAAAATTAGGCATAATTCAAAGAAAGTATTAGTCATCCTAAATCATCTGGACATTAGTTCAAACTCTTATTATGAATCCTAGGTTTCTTTAAATTATAATTTTTATGCTTTAATATTCTTACTTAGCCTTTTAAGCCATCCATTTAACCATACATTCACCATAGCAAAATAAATAAAAGAATATGAAAATAAGGAATTATTATAACTCAGAGGAAAGGGATACATGGTGAATGAGAGAGATTACTCATGTAAAAGTCATCATGCAATAATAAAATAAGAAAATATGAATCTATAAAAGAAAGACAAAAGGAATAGTAAGTTAATAATAGATAAAAAAGGCAAAGACATTAAATGATGTTTATAAAAACCTAAAAAGCATTTATATAAACATCATAGAAAGGGTGTACAAATACGAAAAAGTATGTATAAACCTCTCTAAAACAAGATAAGAGGTCACTCATCAAACAAAATCTCCAAGCAACCACAATCATTACAGATAAGGTATAATATTGAAACAAGGTGAAAATGTGTATGAGCAATTATAATCATTAATAAGAACACATATAAAGGAACCATTTAAAGAGATTTTAAATTAGGAACTAGATGTGGTGGAAAAGGAACTTAGATGTGCATAGGCTAGATCCTCTTAAATGTCTTCCCAACCTATTAGTAATGAATGAATAGACATCTCTATTAAAGAAAAAGGAGAAGAAGGGTTTGGTTGAGTAGGGATGGTGTCTATACAAACCATAAAATTTAACCCTTAAGGTTTATGGGTTTAAATAGAAAATTTAAAAAAAAGGAGAGAAAGATGGGTTCACGGGTCCTTAAACATTAGGGCTTCAACAATCCTTACCTAGAGTATAGAAGGGCCATAAAATGAAGTTTTCAAATAATACAAGCCTTGCTAAAGAAAACGAAATTAGAAAAGGAAAAAGAAACCACTTAGAAAAGGTGTGTGTATATGTAGGCAACTATTGTTTGTACAAACTCTTTTAAAGGTTACACAAACAATGTAAGTGTTAAGACATACCTCTTACACATTTTTTGGTTCAAAATATAAAATTAAAGAATTTGAATTCAAAACATAAATTCTTATGAAAATGGATGAAATTGAGATATTATGGGGTTTATAGGGTTGGATGTGCCTTTAGAGGCTACCTTTAATGGGGTTTCCTTTCTCAAATACTTCAGAACAAGGTTTATATAGGGATTTATGGGTGTTCTCTTGCTTTCCCTTATGATTTTTTTTTTGTTCTCCTCACTATCTTTATTTCTATAGCATTTACTTAGGATATTTTACCCCCTTTCTATGAGAGAAACATTGTTTTTTATAGGTACATAAACCTTAAATTAGGGTTTTATATGAGACAATTATGTTAGAGTCTTCAAGGGCAAAAGAGTCTATTTAATAGAAAGAAAATTTTGGACTTAAAATGTACTAACTAATGTTTGCAAACATAAAGATATATGTGTATACACTAATTATGTCTAGATTAACATTTTATCTATTTGCAAAGATATAATAGCTAAGAAATTTTCAAAGTTGGGGCTTGAAGGCTTATGAATTTCTCTATCTTATGTTCCTTTTAGACTTTTAATGGTGAGCTTTTAGGTTAGTAAGAGTGCATCCTGCATCAAAACCTTGGCCTTTTCACATCTATAAGGGAAATCTAAGAATGGGCTTTTTCATTATTAGGCTCACACTTTAAAGGCTTCAAAATTTAGTGCATATAGTTCAACCTATACTTTTATAGGATTTTGATAACATGTCATCAAAGAGTTTGATCAAAGCACATCAATGCAAATTATAACAAAGCATTATAAGGATACTAAAAGGATATGGTGGCTTGAACCTCTTATTTAGGGTCTAACCTAATTTCCTAGTTGTTTAGAATCCAACTCACTTGTCTGAAGTTTGCGTGATCTTCACTTGAAGTTAACCCACTTATTTGAGGCTTGACTCATTTATCTAGACTAGACTCACCTATCTAGATTTTTGCATAATCTTCATCTAAAGTTATCTCACTTATTTAAGGTTTGACTCACTTATTTGGTGTTTGACTTATTTTTTCTAGAGTTTTGCATAATCTTTATTTAAAGTTAACCCACTTATTTAAGGCTTCACTTATTTGTCTAAAGCTTTAACTCACTTATCTAGAGTTTGACTAACCTTTCTAGAGCTTTACATAATCTTCATTTGAAGTTAGCCCAACGTATCTAAAGCTTGACTCACTTATCTAAAGATTTAACTCACTTTTTTGGAGTTTGATTTACACTTTTAAACTTTTTCATAATCTTTTATGTTTACAGTTTAAAATTCACTTGATTGCTTAGAGAATTTCTTTTGAATTTGAATTCTTATATTTTCATATACACACATATAATTATCATTAATTTTTTTCATGCTCATAGTAATAACTTTCTAACATGAAAATTATTCTCTATGATAAGTAACTGTCTCTAGTATTTTTTTTTTTTTTAAGAAGAAAAAAGAGTTATTATATCATCATGCAAAGAACAACGAGTGACCTCATTAAAAGAACTTTTAAAAGTAAACTAAGTGAGAAAAACCTTAGTGGTTACAATTTGAAGAAAAAAGAGTGTACCCAAGAATAATACTGGTTACAATTCATGAAAATAAGAAACTTGCAAATCATGAGAAAGAAGGTGAAGAAGCCATCGAGGGCATTCATCCTCCAACCATATCTATTCAATAGTTTCTTTCTGCCAAATTTAGCTAGATTGTCCGCCACAATATAAATAAAGCGAGGAATGACCTCATGATTAGTGGGTCAAATTCCCAATACAAGCAAATCCAACCTTAATATATAACCATATTAGGTAAAATTTTCCTTTTGATTAAATTAAATAATTGTTAAAGTTTTTAATATGTCAACGTAACATTTATTTATGCATTTTACAAATTAGAAATATGATATCACAAGTGGAATTATATATTTATTATTATTGGAATATTCTCCTCAAACTCCACTTTAGAGGAGATTAGAGCAAAAGTGAGATGATTTTGATATTGCTATTGTCAATAGATAACCTTAGGCAAAAAATAGAAAAGATCATATTTTCTAAATGATTATAGATTTTTTAATACAAATTTTTTGTCGTAAAAAGTTCATATTTATAAAATTTGTAAATATTAACTTTTTTAAAAATTAATTATTTACTCACAAAACACATATTAAAAAAATTTATAATCACTTATAAAAGATAAGCTAATTGTAATTTTTATCTTAAAATTTTTACAATATCAATGTCTAACGTTCTCTTACATTGTGCTTGATATAAATAAATTTTATCATTTTTATAAAATTCATTTGCAAATTCATATTTTGTGTTTTTTGTATAAATGTAAATTCATTTAAAATTCTATTTCATTAAATTTTTGAAATTGATTATATAACTAAATCAAATTCTATTAAATTTGATAGAATTTATAAATGAATTTTAAAATTATAAATTTTTTTCATTATAACAAAAATATCTTTAGTTAAAATATATTTTTCACTTTTCTTTCTTCTCTCTCTTTTTCTTATGTTTTATTTTTTACATTTTTAAAAATTAAAAAACAAAAGAACATTATTATAAGATAAAACATTTTATTCTACACTGAAATCAAATATAAAATTCTTTTCATTTGCAATGAATTTTATTTTTATTTTGTGGTAATGCTAAATATAGAAATTCATTTACAAATAAATTCTATAAGAAATTTATTTGCAAATACAGTGAATTTTAAATTAGACTTGAACCAACACAACATTAATACAAAAACAATAATTGCTTCATTCCTCACAGCAAGCTTGATATCAAATGGGTAAAGCATTTAAAATACACATGAAACCGACTCAATGAAAGTCTATCCAGGAGTGCTCTAGAGCTTCCAACCTCTAGCGCCTCTAACCCTATCACTCTTTTGAGCACTATAAACAAATCATGGTATTCGAATTGGGATAAGCTTTTTACAGTACTGGATAATTGACATTTTCATAGCGTGCATCATTGTAGATAAGTATCCATTACCAACGTTTAACAAATCAATCCATTTCAGTTCTTCATTACTAATTGCTACACCTATCAATAGTAGCCTTAGAGGCAAAATGTTAGCAACCAGAAGCACTGCTATCAAACATCATGGCAGCTCATCCACGTTTGTACTTACACATGATACAACCAGGGAACTCAATCTCACTCTCCGTTTAGCTGTGCTCACATTAATTACAAATCAGGCGAGATGAAACTATCCTATAATTACATTTGTAATTAGTATGGCTAATTTTCTTTTTTCTTTTTTTTAAAGCTTCTCCAGAACAGAACAAAAAGTAAAATATTGCACAACTGAATAACTTGGAGAATGATGTCTAATTACTTACTCCAAATATGGAGACTATCTATGTTGCAGAAGCTCCTGCTCTATAGGCTCAAATTCTTTAAGATTCCATGCTACATTTTGAACTTTCTTGGATAACTGCTCACTATGTTCTTCAACAATTTTCATAAATGCAGTTAGCTGTTCTTGATATGTAGCACATAACCGCTTCTTATTTCGCAATTCCATAGTTAGTTCTTGAATTTTCTTGTCCTTTTCATCCTACAAAGTAAATGACACAACATTAGATAACATTTATATCCAGAAATTTATATCCAGAAATTTATCTCATAATTATTGGTTTGAACAAAGCAACCATGCAATGGCATCATTTGGCATAGCCAGTAATAAAGATCCCCCACCTGAGATTATCAATGGCAAGACAAATAGATACAGAATACACATGCATGTCTGCAAATATTAGGAAAAGCCACATAGATGAAACAAATATACAACTAAATAAAAAAAAGAGCGCACAGGCATTTCTATGAGGTTAAATTTATTGGTAACAGCATGAACACATTAATTGATTGATTTGATCACATATTGATTTTACATTTCTACCGTCTGACCCCTCTAAATTAATACGATCTGTTGCACAGTAATTTATTAATTAGTGAAGGTTATTAATTTGTAGAACATCTACTTCAAAAAATATATTTTATGTATATTCTAATGCCACTATATACTTCTAGATGCAATTGGAAAGCTTCCATTATGTTAATTTAGTCATATATTTACTATTTGAAGTTGCCAATAAGTTTGATATGTATTTTCAATAAAAAAGTAAATGCAATGATAGTTTATATCTCCAATCAAGAATTAAATGTAATGAATATGAGAAGACCAATGTCAACATAAAATTAAATCTATAAAAATTAGATGCTTTTTACTCATATTTTTCTCTTCTCGACCTTTCAAACCTCACTCATATTGTAACTCATAAGGTACTTTGAAGTATATAATTCAAGATCATGATAATTGGGAAGGAACAAACTACTCTAGATAGAAAGTTCTCTAAGGAATGTGATGCTGCTAATTATTTTTTAATATTTTGTATTCGTTATTTGACAGTAAAAATATTAAGTTATGCCTATAGAACGCGCTCGGTTTCATGAAATTTAATTAAATGTCAATAATTATTTGAGTATTAATTTGGAGAAGTGAAACTATATTTATTATATCATATATGATTGCAAATTAAGTCAAACAGAATTACACTACGAAAATCAAATCTTGCATTGATAATATCCCTCAGATAACAAAAATGAGAATTCTAAAAGCCCACCAAGGATGAGCTGAAGACTTGAAAGATTTAGAACCTAAACTGAGCAAAATGGATTTATAATCTGTCAGTCATCCAGAAATTATTTGTTATTGTACTGTGTTGAATGTATTTAGAAACTAAAACTGAGAAAAAAGGAGGAAACTGATACACATGGCCAAGAGTTTGAGTGAGTGGTATGTTTATTTTTTTTAGTAGATTAATTGCATTGCTTAAGCTCACAATGTCAACCAAACTTTGTTGATTACTAATCTTTGCACTGTTGATGAAAATTAGATAAGTGTGAATCTATCAACGAATTTCTCCAATTTGTGCAAGTAAAAACTAAAACAATTTACAGTAATAAAAGAAAAAAAAATAGGTTAAGTAACAAATATAAACAGAAAAGCACAAAACGATTTAACTCATTAACATATTAGACCTTGAAACCAAGGAAACTACGAATCAAATCAACATAAAAAAGGAGAATTTAAGTTGTTGATTTATTCCAATTCTTGCAAAAGGAAGAGAATTATTACTTTAATTCTTGGCTTGCACCACAGTGGTTCAGAATTGAGTCACAATGACAACCACTCGTACAAACTTACTGAAGGAGTAAAACTGTCTCTAAATTCCCCCTTCCAGGCAGCATTGATTCTAAGTACAAATAGCCTCCTTGTAATGAGCTTTTAGTCCACTAATCATGATTAAGCCTCCAAGAAACGATCATATTAGATTCAAAGTAAGAGACCTAAGTTTTCTAATATTATTCTCTTGGCTTTGCAAGCACAAAAATTTGATTGACAACACATGGAAACTAACAAATTCAACGTAACCAGAGACTGTATTATTGACTACAATTCCCAAAATCCAAATGATGCAAACAATTAAATGAGAAAATGAAAATATGAGAAGAAAACTTAGCATCTTGAAAACCTTGGAGCTACTAACTGTAAATTCCAACAAGTCCACCATATGGCCTTACTAATTGTTTCAATATCAATCACTTCATATAAAAGAGTTCTTCATGTAGTATGCAACTGTTTGGTTTTCAAGTTTAGCATTATGGAAATCATCTCTCTGATATAAAACCATCTAAACAAACAAATATATTGATACTACTGGAAATCCACAGAAAATAACAGGCTTTCTCCTTCAGCTAATGGCCAAATCAATTGCTTTTTGGCAGCATGAATATCATTTAGCTTCTTGAATTTTTGCAAAATTAACTGCTTGCGCCAACATCTCCTGCAAGGAATCCTAAGCTTATTGTTCTTGTCATCCTTCTGCATGATATAATTGTCATATCATTCCATTAAAGAGGGTAAAGGCCAAAGGCAGTAAAATTAAAATTCAAGCTCTATTAAGTGAGGGGAAAAAAGGTATCATTTCAGGAAAATTAGGAAAGAAAGCCTCTCTCAGCAAAAAATGAAAAACATAACCACATCCACACAACTTCTGGAAGCAACCTAAACATAACCACATCCACGTGACTTCTGGAAGCAACCTAAATAAGGGTTCCGAGGATTTTATTTTATTTTTTTCAAGGATAATAGTGGTTATTTGGTAGGAGAAATGATGGAAAACATATGCAATAGTTTAGAGCAGTAGAAGAGAGCAGCTTCCCTTAAGAGTGCAAGAAAAGTGAATTTTAGGGGGTTGATTTTGATGCTATTTTGATACTGTGTACAATGCATATTTACAAGTAATGACTAATGAGTTCTTTACCCCTCCCTGCCGCCCCAACCCCCAAGCGCACTAAAAGAGAAGTGAATTAGGGTTTTCCTAGCTGGAGTTTACCAGTTTGATGAGATCAACAGATCAAGTCATTGTGAAAGTTCACTTAAACATTCACATGGTTGCTTGGATCCCTGCCCAACCATCACTAAGACACTAACTAATAAAATTTTGTTGCCTCACATAGAATAGAATCTCTCTTCTTTATCCATGTCCAGATGTAGAAAAGAATTAGGATGTCCACTGTGTAGAAAAAACTCACAGAAGTAGCGAATGGCAAAGCTGCTAAGAATTCTATCAAGAAGTTCTTTCTACACCAATAGTTAAGTCACATATGAAGGTCTCAAAATAGGAAAAATCCAATGTGTAATAAATAGTCAACCATGCAAAATTTGACAGTTATTTTAAAGTAGTTTACTTTTCCTCAAACCTAAAACTTGTATCAATTTGTTGTTTGGACATAAACATTCCAGATTTATCATGGTTTAATTCGCCTATATGTGGAATTCTCCCAATCTTTTACGTAACATTTAAAATACTACAGCCTATGGGACAGTAAAAGTTAGAGGGCTATTAATGTATGAGGGTCTTATCCGTTAGGGACAGTCATAGTTGTTAAAGGTGCGCCCAAGGCTCAAAGCGCACCAGGCCCCAGCTTTTGTGCCTTAAAAAGACAAAGGCGGGCGCTGTTACAAAGACGCATGCCTTGGTGCGCCTTGGGCCTCAGGCGAGGCGCCCTAAAGGCATGCCTTTATGACAATCTTTATATATTTGTTTTTTTTTTTATGTGTGAGTAAATCTAAACCATTGATTGAAAATTAAAAAACACTTTTGGTAGACCTTACCACATCTGATTATTTCAAGAAAAAAACAAAAGAAAAGAAACAATAAATTTGCTCCACCAGTAAAAAAGAAAAAAGATAGAAAGTTAGGGCAAGAAAAGAATCTGCTTCAGCCAAAAAAAAATAGAAGAAAAAGAAGAAGAAAATTGCCGAAAAGCCAGAAGAAGAGGAAGAAACTCTGCTCCAGCCAAAAAAAAAAAAAAAAGGAAGAAGAAGTTGCTGACAAGCAGAAGAAGGAGGAACAATATTAGGAAACAAAGGAGCCTTGTTTAGTTAGGATTTGAAACTTTTATTAAGTTTTCTTTTCCTGTGTGTGTTTTTTCGTTATTATTACTTAATGAGTATTGAATATTAATAGTTATAATATTATATCATTTTACTAGTAGTCTAACAAATAAATTTTTTATTTTTTATTTTTGCGCCTCATGTCACTCAGGGGCGCGTCTTGCACCTTTAATAACTATGGGAACAGTAGATAGATTACGAGATAAAAAATTTAAAGTTTTGATGGACTCTCTATTCCCTTTCTTCTTTTTTTTATTCCTTATTTTGATTCCCATTTATTTTTGCTTTTCTTGGTCCTAGGCTCATTTTCTTTCCTTCTTACTCACTTATTCTTCTTTTGCATTGCTTTCCTACTTTCTCCTCTTTATCAAATGGTCTCTGTGTAGTAAAGTCTTCCCAAAAAAAAAATCAACATGTTCTTTGCAGGGGCAGATGCAGAATGAAATCTTAAGGGGACCAAAATTAAATATTCAAATATATATGTCAATAATTAACATTTTATATTATGTCAAGTAAATATAATAAAATAAACAGTTAAAATAATATTATGACACATTCTGTTATTCATCATTTATTATATAAAAACAATTAATTTTTCAAATTTTTAAAAAATAGATAAGTAAATTTACATTAAAATTTTCTTTTAATATAGACTATAATGAACAAATAGATAAAATTATTCTCTTTAATTTTGCAATAAGTTTAGTTTTATTTATGTTTATAGCTGAAAATAATTTTGGTAAATTTCTAAGTAACTCAACTAGAAATTTAAACATTAGTTAATCAGTTAAGAGCTTATTTATATGATTTATATTTATTTCTGGTTAGAAAAGTGATCTAATGATGGTTATTGAAGGATATAATAGATATTTATTAATTTAATACAGGCATACAGTAAAGTTATATTGTTTATAAGTAGTTTTATAGGATTGAGAAATTAAGAAATCATAAAATTATAAAAGAAAAAAAAAATCATAGAATAAAGTTTGGAATAAAAATATAAATAGAAAATAAAGGGCGCCAAATTCAGAATTTACTGTGTAGAAAAGAACTAGAGCAAAATTTTGGCAACATAAAGCTTAAAAAGAGAAATTTTGATTTTCTTGGCTACGTCTCCCCTCCACTGGTTCTCTCGTTTAACCATCAAGTGATTAATATAATTATTTCGCCATAGGACACCTATAGCCTCCTCTACTAGAGCCTATAATATTCCAAAGCTAATAATACAACATCCTGAAAGGTAGCACCTCTTGATTCAACTGTTTTCAACTGTTCTCTATTTATAACAGATGATTATTCCAGAATACTGACTTTTAAAATTGAGCAGACACTTGCACTATCTTAATGCACATTAAAATGCTTCCATTCCAAAAAATGTCATTTTTTGCATTGCAGTTCTTTAGTTTTATTTCTTCCTAAATGGCATATTTTATCAAGTTTTTCTCCTTTTTGCTCAAAATGAAAATAATCTTACAAATCATATAAAATTATAAGAAATAAAAACAAAAGCTTTATTAAAAAAACAATGACAAACAAAGAATGGAAATGATGCAGAGGTTTACAATTAAAAAACACAGGGAATATCTCACCATTGTTTGACGAGCTTCACGTGGAGCAACCACAAGAGGATGATTATGGTCCTTTACAAATTTCGTTATCATCCACTTTCCAGCCTTATCAAACTTAACATGAATCATTGCCTTACAACCTTCCCTTGTACTAGGACGTGGCTTTCGAACATTCCCAAATTTGCCTCGAATGCTAACACAATAACCCTCCTTATTACAGCCAAGTCGTCGAGCAAGAATTCTTCCATCTCGTTCAGAACGACGACATGACATCACTCGCATAACAAATCCAACCCGCCGAGCATATTCATCATAAAATATCTTGGCAGCATCTTCAGATTCAAATTCCATACCCTCATGTGGTTCTACAATTAAGTCATCTTCCTGCACAACTGAATCACCTTCATGTACAAACAACTCCTGTCTAGCAGAGGTTTCCGCTATTCCAATTCCCTCATCTAAATCCACTGCCACACAACATCATTTTCAATTATCTCTGAAACAGATTAAAGTTTATTCTCTATATTTAAAAATTGCATTCCAAGTTGTTGTAACAAAAAAAAAAAAATCCCCTCCATCTCCTTTCGTTTCTTTCAAGCTTTTTCATTGCAACAAATTCAGACCGCATATACATCAACAACCAAATATCAACAAACAAGAAGTTCCAATTTTTCACTTAACCTCTTAGCTAATTTATCAAACAGTTTGTGGACAAAAACAACACCATAGATACCCAAAAAAAAAAAAAACCACAAGCAATAACGGGTAAACAAAAAGCGGCATCTAACACCATCAAATACATGCATGTTGAGACTAATTCCATAGCTAAAAAAAGAATAAAAATTTGTAATCACTACAAAATATGCAGAAACTAACACAAACACAAAACTAAAAAGATTAAACCTTTAAATAAAAATTCAAAGCCAACTTGATTATCTGAACCTACATACCCATATCCAATTGACTAGGCAGGAGTGAAACAAATGTAGGGGTCAAATTGCAACAGATAGAGAAATTAATGGGTAAGAGTTGAAATATGGAAAAGATTAGGGGCTTACTTTGATCCATTAAGGAATCAGAATTGTAAGTTAATTTTTGCAGAGTTTTTAAGATCAAATTGATGGAGTGATGGGAGAGCGCCTCTGTGCTGCTTCTTCTGGCCCGTGGCGAGAGAATATGATAATCTAGATATGAGCCTACAATTATCTGATTGTGAACATCCACTCGCTTTACGCCACGTTTACATTCTAAAATGACCGGATCTCAAACTCTGTTCGGATTCGGGTATGAAATGTCAGGGTTTTCATTACGAATTATAAAAAAAAATATTAAAATTAGACACATTTTTAAACTTTTATATTAAATTTTGTTTTGTATCAATAAATTATATGGCTTTTGTATTTATTTTTCATGTTTTTTTATATTTTTTAATTGTTTAGTATAGTTGAATCTCTTAATTTTTTAATTGATTTAACAAGGTTTACAATTAACTTTTGATCCCTATTAAAATAATTTTTTTAGTTTCAAGTTATTTATTTAATTTTTTTATCAAATAATGTAAATTTTTCAATTTTAGTATTTTTATTAATAAAAATAAAATATACTTTATAAAATAATAAAAACTAATTTTTATATTTTTAAGAAACTTGAGAAAAAATTTAAAATCAACTAAAATTTTGTAATCTATAAAATTTTTCACTCTTTCTCACAACATAAACAATATAATATTTTTCTAATTTAATGAGAAATAAAATAAAATTTTTCACTCTTTTTGTTTATAAAATACTTAATATCTAAGGCTCTTAGTAATTACTTCAAACAATATATATCTATAAATATCAATATAATTACTATATAATATCGTCTCTACAATTAAATTTAAAATTATTAGTTATATTGAGATTTTTAAATATGTTCTATTTGAACTAATTACTGAAAATGGTTATATATTTAGTATTTAATAAATACAAAGAATGAAAAAAAATTATATTTTTATTATTAGTAAATTAGAAGAAATATTGTATTATTTGAATTGAGAGAAAGTGTAAAGCTTTTCTTGTTGAGAAAATGTTATTGATTTTGATTTCTTAAATTCTTGAAAATGTAAATTGAGTTTTTATAATTTAAAAATTATAAACTATTTTTATTAACAAAAAATATAACAAATTATTTTTTTATATATTGTTTAGAACAAAATTAAATTTAAAATAGCTTGAAAATAAAAGTATTATTCTAATTAAGATAAAAAAAAATTTAATTTTAAATATGATTAAACTAATTAAAAAGTTAAAAGATCTAATTAAGCAAAAAAAAAATGCAATTTAGCTTATGATAACATTACAAGTAAATATAAAATGATGTATTATTAACAAAAAAAATTTAAAAATAAAATTTAAAAATGCATCTAGTGTTAAGTATTTTTATTAATTTAATTAAAAATTAAAATAATTAAAGAGATATAGTAATTAATAAAATTTAATTAAAGAGAAGGTTAACTTTGCCCCTCTTTAGGCATATTCATCCTTTTGGTTCAAAGTTAACCTTTTCTTTAAAAATAAAATTTAACCTTTGCCCCTCTTTAGACAAATTCATCCTTTTGGGATGAATTTGACATTGTTCTTATTATTTGACTTGCATCCTTGCATTCTAAAAATTTAGTGCTCATAGTTTGTCCCCTGCTTTGGGGACTTGGAAAACAACATTATAATGAAATGACCTTTTTATATCAAGTGTTGGCCTAGTGCACTAAAAACAAAGGGTTCAATTGGTGGGAGACTTAAAAATTTAAGAGAAGTATAAGGTCTTTAGAGAGTTAAGAAGGAGAATAGAAAATGAACACAATATGTTTATAGTGGTTTGAGTGTTAACAACTCTACGTCCACTCCCCAATTTTTCACAATTGGGTATTCCACTGAACTAAACTGATGTTTTCAAGCTCATACCTAACTTATACAATTTTTGTTTTATGGCTCATACACAACTCTTACAATTAGTGTTTTTAGGCTCACACACAACCTCTCACAAGTGTTTTGGATAAACTTGCACCTCAACCTCTTACAATAGTTTTGGAAGTTAGACTAACTTTCAACCAATTCACAAGGGTGTTTAATGTTAACACCAAATAATTAATAACACATAAAGAAGAGTAAGAAGAATAAGTAGCAAATTTGCAAGAGTTTGGTCACAGTAAATGGAATTCTCTTACATTCACATATGCTTGGTGGAGTATTTATAGCCAACATCCACCAAAGAGATGTTACTCAAAAACTATCCCTAAATCTCCAAGTTGTGCTAGACAGATTTTACATTAATGTCTGTCAGATGGAAGTCGCAGTCGTGGCTGGTATTTTGTGGTCGTGATATTCCAATTTACATTGAGGAGTCCAAAATCGCGATAAAGAACCCCATTTTATGTCTAACAACTAGTCCACGTGTCCTTCACCCATTGGTTGTCCAAGAAATATAGTCGTTGTGTTCAACCAACTACTCAAAAGTTATGGTCACGATTTAACTTCCTTTTTGGTGTGACTTAGACCGTAAATACCTTTGTTTGGTAAGGAGACAACACTATCTTAAGTAGCGGTTACGACATATTCTTCACCCTCACAATTTTTGAAATTCCAACGGTTGCCTTAGACACTTGGCATGTTGTGGTGTAGACTTGGTTCCCTCCTTTGTTACTATGAAATTCACAGTCGCAACATAGGACGCGAAAGTCATCGTAAATTCCTTTATGAATCAAGTAAACTTCCTTCAGTTGAATTGTGGCTACGAATTCATCCTCAAATTCTTTTGTCCTAGCACCATCCATCCTTATAGCAAGGTCACAGTCGCGAATTATGGGATATTGATTACGAATTTGGATGTTTTTTAAAGTTTGAGATTTTGACTTCCATCCAACTTTCAATAATAATATATCTTATAAACTGTAAAACAACACTTAAATAAAACATTATAACTGATCAATCTCTATTGTCAAGATCAAAATAGGCTTATGACTTAGGTTTGACTAACTTAGTCTAACATTAGGTATATTAAAGCATTCAACATAAATGTAAATATCAGAAAAAGAATATGATTTCTTGTTAGCAATTTTTAGTAGGTATTAAAGCTTCATTCTTTCCATAATAGCAATCAGCAGGTGCCATGATGCAGTCAGTCCTTTGCAGCAGTCAACAGGTACTAAGGATGCATACTTCTTCTAGTAGTAGCTAGTTGGTACTAAGATGAACTCTTCTTTTGGCAGTGATTAATAGGTACGAAGATTACATTCCTCTCCTAGCAATGGCTAGTAGGTATTAAGGTAAACCCTTATCTTGGCAGCGATCAATAGGTACCGAGATTGTATTCTTTTACTAGCAGTTGTAAGTAGGTACTAGGATGGACTTTTCTATTGGCAGTGGTAAATAAGCACCAAGATTGCATTCTTCCATAGTAGCAGTTAGTAGGTACTAAGATGGACTCTTCTCTTAGTAGCAATTAGTAGTTACCAAGATTATATTCTTCTCCTAATAGTAACTAATGGGTACTAGGATGGACTTCTTTTGGTAGTAGTTAGTAGGTACTAAGATTGTATTCTTCTTTCGAAATTTTCCCTTAGCTTTTAAACTTTTGGTTCTCTTGGTTTTGCCTTCAAGCTTCTCTATTGGTTCTCTTATTTTTTTCCTTGGATCTTTTAGTTTTTTCCTTCAGACTTTTCTCTCGGTTCTCTTAGTTTTTCCCTCAAGATTTTCTCCTAGTTATTTTGGTTTTTTGCTCAAGCTTTTCTTTGAGTTCTTTTGGTTTTTTTTCTCAAGCTTCTCTTTTGGTTCTTTTAGTTTTTCTCTCATGCTTCTCTCTTAGTTTTTCTTTTGCTTCTTTTGATTTTTCTCTTAGGCTATTCTCTTAATTCTCTTGGTTTTCTATCTTTGAGGACTACCTCCTCTCTGATTGTCTCCTTCTTTTTCTTTTTTTTTTGCTTTTCCATTTTCTTTCTCCTCTTTCTCTCTTTTCCTTCTTTTTTTTTTCTTTCCTTTTTCCTTTTCCTTTTCTTCTTTCTTTTTGTTTCCTTTTTTCTTCTTTGTTTTCTTTTCATTTTCATTTTCTTCCTTTTTCTTTTCTTTTCTTTTCTTTTTTTTTCTCTCATTTCTTTTTCTTATGCTTCTTCTCTGCCTTGTCAAGGTAGTTTGTATAAATAAGATATTATATATGCAGACATTTGATATAGAAAACACAGAGAGGTCATATCGAATGATGTGAAAGCAGTAGTGAGAAGTTATTTGAAGAAATTGAAAGTGAAGAAGGGGAAAATTTTGGAATTTCATGATTTCTACTAGTCCGGAGCAGTTGGGATTTTTTACTTGGAAAGAATATGGTTGGTTGGAAATGACCCAACAATCAAAACTCATTGCCTTTAGCTGTGATGTCTGTCACTTTTCGTCCAAATTTCATTGTTTAGGCCTTAAAAAATGTGATTTTTCTATTTTTGATAATTTTTATTATGGTTATAACTTTTAGCAGGAAGTTCCATTTTGGGTGTCATTTGTTATAGATTTCTTAATTTGATTAGGACTTTATTTTGGTGTTGGTTTTCTTAATTTTACCATTTTTGGTAAAACCATCCTATTTTGCAATTTTTCATTGTAAGGCCTACTTAAGCCTCAATTTTACATTTTTAAGGGAGTTAATGACATATTTTATTCACTAAAACCCCAGTTCTTTGTCTTTGATTATCTCACGCTATGTCATCAAAGACATCTAAAAACATGGAGGTAGGTTTTAATTATCCATACAGACTACACACTTATTTATATAGACAACCTTGAATTATATATAACATTTAGTTGATTGCTTTTATCTCATTTCCACCTTTCCTTAAACTTACTTCTATTCTCTCTCATCTTTTCTATCAACCTATTTTAGCCTTTTTGGTGACTATGCAACAACATGCCACCCTTATCCTTGATGCTCTTAATCAGTTGGTGTTACTCTTATTATGACCTACTCTCTCATAGATGTCCTAGAGGTTCTGATTATTAGTGCAATTTAATTTGACATTACTAATTAATTTTATCTATCAAAGACCTTTCCAAGAGGTCTGGAGCAAGGCATGAAGATCCTATTAGTGTATGATCCTCCCTCCCATTTATTTAGTGTTATGTCTAATGTGATAGGCTTCATATCTTCTAGTTTTTACTATTTTGTTTTTGGTTTTCTTTTCATTTTGTTTATATGTAATTTTTTTTCCATTAGTTTACATCATTAAATTTTGTTCTAAATTGCATATTACTTCTTGTGGGCTCCAACTATTTGCACTCTCATTAGAGCTTTTTGTTGCAATAAGCTCTAAAGGGAGTGCACATAGATTTTATTGAGGGTTTTAGCTATTTACACTCCCCTAGAGAGTGCAAGAACCTCTAAGAGGAGTTCAAATATCTAGAACCATTTTTGTGGTCATCCAATTTTGTTCCTCGCTTATTTTTATCCTATCTTTCTAAAATTGGTATTGTATTTTGACTTGTGTAGTGCTAATTTTCTAGCATTAACATGATTGATTATGTTTGTCTAAATCCATGCTCTTATTTTTTTAAAGAAAGTATAAAATTCTACCCTGTGATTTTCATCTTTAGCAAATATAGTCTCGTAGTTTGTTTATTAGCAAAACTCTACCTTGTGATATATTGTCGTTTGCAAAACGATATCAAATTCATAACTTCGTTAAATCCATTTACCCTGTTATCAAATTCTATACATTATTATGTATGAGTACATAATTTTTCACTCTAAATATAGAACTTGTTCATTGTTTTTTACTTTATATATATATATTTTTATAAATTATGTTTCTGTCACGGTAGAATTTGTTTAAAAATTTACATAAAGTAAACAAAAAATTAATAAATTTTATATTTAGAGTGAAAAAATTATATATCCAAATTTAAGATATATAATTAATTGAAATATTGTAATAAATTTTATATTTAGAGTGAATAAATTATATATCCAAATTTAAGATATATAATTAATTGAAATATTGGATAAAATTTAGTATCAAGTCAGATGGATATAACAAAGTTACAGATCTGTACCACTTTGCAAATGACATTATACCATAAGGTAGAGTTTTACTAATAAACAAATCACAAGATCATATTTATAAAAAAAAAATCATAGGGTAGAGTTTTGTTAAAAAATCACAAGGTAGAATTTTGTACTTTTATTTTTTTTCATTTGTTTGTGTGACTATTTCATGCCTTCATTTATTGGTTATTTTATTATATATCTCCATCCATGTTATTGTTGTGCTCATGATTGCTTCTCACTTTTTGTATATTATTATTTTTTGAGCTTGCTCCTTTGTTTATGTTATTTATCATTGATGTCCATTGCTTTTTCAAGGTGACATGGCCTCTAAGATGGGATATGTTATAGCTCTAATGACCATTTAGTTCCATAGGTTAGACATGCATGTGCGTGATCGTGTTATGTTGATAATGTTGCTCTCCTTTTTTTCCCTACTTATTACTAGTGAGTCAAGCAACAATAGTCCCCTTTATCCGTTGCTTAATAAAGTAGTGGATGGACACCACACACACATTTCATATTTTATAGATATGAAAGGTGACCTTTATGTTGGTAGACTTCATATACATGACAGATCCCTTGCTCTATGATATTTCTCCCTACTAATGCAAAAGTTTTTGTTAGGTCCCCATAAAGGGACTACATTTGGAATATGTTGGGTTCACCCTTCATTAAACTAGAGGAATACCTTTGTAGGCTTTAACATCCTTTTTAAGGCTTCGACGATCATATGACAGACTCAACTGCTAGACTAGGCAACATATTATTTTATGTTATATGTTATATATATAATGTTGTTCTTTATGCCATGAGACACAATCAAGATCTATCTACTCCCACACTTGAGGACTTATAACTAGCGAGGCATTTTGACTATGCTCAGTATCATTTTTTAGACCGTTATTATAAGAGGTTGTCATATATAAATGACATTTGAAGAGTCCTTAAGGCATGTTTTTTCCCCTTAATTTCCTTTTATTAAGCATGTTATACATGTGTTTTATTGTTTTCCTATACTTTCTTACTAAGTTTAGGCCATTGAGTTGGGGTCTGCTGAGGATGGCAACCCCTTCCTTATTATGAAGCTCTATTTTCCCCATTTTTATATATGGAGCCATGTTCATCATGTAGAAACTATGTCATATTCTTCATGCCCATCTAGCTAAGGTATAATAGGGGTAAGTGTGTGTTCCTGCACATGCAAGCACAAGGTTAACTTCATCATAGTTTTAGGTTTATCTAATACTTATAATGGTTTTATTTGTCTATATTTTATAGCTTCATATTGATTGACATGGATTGTTTAACATATGGAGTAATGAGTTGATGGCACTGAGGGACGCTTTTATGAGTGTTAACTCCTAGTTGGTCTTTCTATCATAAAATAGTTCCTGGACACAAATGTCCTTTTATGATGTAAGGGGATAGATGCACATTCTTTACCTAAGGACCCACCCACATACATGTTCTGAGCAATGGAGTTTCTTAAGGCTTTGATTAGTAGGCTTGGGAAGACATTTATTACTAGCATGGTAAGGTACTGAGAGTGGATGATCGAGTCACTCCTAAGAGTCATTCCAATTTTTGTCTCTCACTTGAGGTTATTTTTGCTTTCTAAGGGGACTAAAGTAATGGTTTTTGACCATCAAGCTAGGGGGATAAATGCCCACACTGAGAGGGTGCCTTCGCTATTGCCACCTATGAAGAGGAGTTATAAATAAGCTGGAATTTCAAAACCTATTAGGCTAAAGCAAATCATCATTATTGAGTTGGATATATTCCCCTAAATATGATAAAGTCTCTTCACTTCAATATGGTAGGACATTGCTAGTAGTAAAGTTAACGTAATCCTCATATACCATTAAGTTTAAAACTACCACTTATATAAGTCTTCCTAACCATGCTTCTAGCTTAATGACTTATTATTCTTTTTGTGCAAATTCCCTCAGTCTAGACGAACATCTAGTAAATATCATTGTAATATTAAAGAGAACTTACACTTGACATATTAGAGAGTTATATGTAATATGTTAATCATATATGCATGCTTATGTGTGCTATCTATGTGATTATGTCCTAACCACCTAAACTTTCCTTTCTTCTAGCATTTTTGAAAGAGGTTGCACGAAGGGATCAAAAGCCATAAGAGGTATAGGGAGAGCTAGCACAAGCATAGTTATGCTTAGAGGAGTAGCCTAAGGTTATGGAGAAAGAGATTGACGATGAGAACAAGGACAAACCCCATTTCTCAGCCACCTATTAGCATAGGCCATTTTTCTATTAGGCAGGATATATATATATATATATATATATATATATATATATATATATGTTAGGATATTTTTAGGTAATGTTTGCCCCTTTTACTTCTCATTCCTAAATAATGGACCTTCGATTACCTGAATTTTTATTGCTACTTTGAACTAATTACTATGCCTTACACACACACACACATACCTTTCTCACTATTTTGTGCATGACCAATTTATTATTTTACCGATTCCTTCTTATTTTTGTTTGCATTCGTACACCTTATGTGTTGTAGCTATATTAGGCTTAATTTGTTCAAAGATATTTGAGGAGATTTAAGCTTGATTTGATGCTAATCTACGAGTAAATTAAGTTATTCTTAATGTTTGTATGTTATTTCTCATATTTGGTTGTCTTATAGGTGTTTTACCAAATTTAAAGTTAATTAGGACCAAAATAGGCAAAAATGACAACTTTAGGGACCAAGCTGGATATTTAGACATGTAAACAAGGAGAGTTATTGCGCAGGTGACTAAAGTCATAGGCTACGAACTTTGGAGGCATTTTCTACTATCATGCCTATGATTTCTGTCGTAGGTTGCAACATGGGCACATCATGAGCTACTTTCCACCCTACGTTTTAGCTATTTTTAAAAACTATTTAAAGCCAACTCCTAAGGCTTTCAGAGAGAGATTAGAGGAGCAAGAAGAGGCATTTTTTAGAGAAGAAAATAAGGAGAAACGAGCTACAATACAAGATCAAGTGCAAGAGTCTAAGAGGTCATTACATAAAAAAAGAAGAAGAAAAAAAGATATATCAAAACAATTAAGAGATTTCATCTTTCTTTATCTTTGTTATTATTTCCTTCGTTAAAATGATGCTATTACTTATGGATTTACCTTGTTTTGTTAGTATGTTAGGCTAGATCTTTGATCTAAGACCTTAATATAGCCATGAATAATGATTAATTGCTTTATGATTTCAATGATTATGATGGGATTTTAATCTTTTACAAGTAAATGATTCTTGAACCTAATGCTTGTGATTGCTTGATCACCAATTATATGATTTGTGTTTCATTTATGGATTGAGAGATTGTAAATTAAAATATATATAGAATCATTTCACATAGGTTAATGATGAATATAAATACCCAATTAACCTACTGGTGTCACTTAAAAGATTGCTAGAGCTAAAATATTAATGCATTTCTAGTTCATATTAAGAGATGGATCCAAAGAAATGGTTACAAGTTAAGTGACTACTCAAAAGAGAGGACTTTAATCACTAGAGAGACAATCAATAGTTATAACCCTTAATCAAATATAACATTGTATGATAAAAAAATTTCATGACTTTCCATTGGTGAGATCAAGCATCCTAGGTGTTTTATCATAAGGTTTTCTTTTTCAATTGCTTTTGCTTTTTTTGCCATTGATTGGTTAATTTAGTTTATTTTCATTACATTAATAGTTTAGACAACATTTTAAATATTTGGTTTCTAGATAAAAAATAAAATCATCATATTTCAATACTTATTGCCTTAGGATGATATCTACACATACCCTTATGCATTATAGTATTTTGATCACTGTCCTCTTGTGATATTTTATAAGGTGGTTTAAGGAACAATTTGAAAGAGAGAAAAGAATAAATGAGATTGGATTGGATTTATTAATTGATTTAAATTTAACCCATATTGTGAAATTCAATAAAAAAAGTTGTCATCTTCCATTGTCACTAAGTGCTTGCTTTTTGTAAAAAGTATCCAAGCTTACTGCCTATTGTCCCTACACTAGTGGTTTATACAAACCACTAAGTTGTTTGTATATACATGTTACTTATCTATATAGATAAATAAAATAGGTTTGTATAGCCAATTATACTATTCACACAACTATCATTTACTAAGCTTAAAAAAGCCTTTTTATCCTCTTTTTCTTTGATTTTTATGCATATAACCCTTAGTTTTAGTCTCTATACTATGGCAAAAGAGTTCTTAAAATGACCTTAAGTTTTAAAATAGTCCTTCCTTAATTGTTTAGGGTTTTTGGCTCTTTGTTATTTATCGTCCATCAAGCTTAACCTAGGTTTCATGTTCGTAGCTTATAGTTTTTGAGACCCATATAGACATTCTTTTCACTTTAGGGAGATCTAATTATTGTATGATGAGTTTGGTGTCATCTTAGATTGCCCAAACTTAGGTGTAAATGGGATTGCTTTTCCATAGCTCGATTACCCATATATTCATAAGATAATAGAGTTGTTTGACTTGTCCCATAAGGACCTTTATATACTTTGGGAGAGGAGATTATGTTGCTTTCACATTTACTCATTTTGTACTCTTATAAGAATGGATCTAAAATTAATAGAGTTTGAAGTTTTAACGACGTTCTTGATATGAGAGTGTTTGCTTAGAAGGGAGGATGGTGTGGTAGGCTTCAAGCTTCTAGAGGAGTTTGAAAACCTAGGTAAAACACCGTATTAATGATTCTTAGTGAGACCTTATAGAGTCACTCTCAGCATTAGTTGATCTTTATCGAAGAGCCTTTTACTACCATATTAATGATTCTTAGTGAGACCTTATAGAGTCACTCTCAGTATTAGTTGATCTTTATCGAAGAGTCTTTTACTACTTCAGGTATGTCCTTTCTCAGGATGAATTAATCTTGGTAACTCCAATCCTTTCTTTATTTATTATTTATTTATTTCTCCTTATCACCCTATTTTTTTTAGATTGCTCCCATGGATTTTCAATCTATCAGGTATCTCAATGTTTTGCTTAGGTCGACCTCTTATATTTTTAAGCTAATCAGATTTAGCTAATACAAAAAAGTAGTAGCTAAGCCCTATTTTTGTAGTAGCTAAGATCTTAGCAATTACCTTAGAGACTAACATGTTGTAGTCACTATTTTTCTAATAGTTAAGCTGAATTTAGTGACTAAGCAGTAGTTATTTAGCTGCTACATAAGTCTAGTCGCTAAATAGCAACTACCAAAATATAGTAGTTGAGACATTAAAAAGTATTAGCTAGTTAATGGTAGTAGTGAATATGAAGACTAAAAATAGCAATAATTTAGTTATTAAACGATGTAGTAGTTAAGGTATTGGTTTAGTGACTACCATTCTGTAGTCGTTAAATAGTGATTGTTTAGCGATTACAATTTGTAGTCACTGAGGTTTGTATTTTAGTGACTAACATTCTTGTAGTTGCTAAATAGTGACTGTTTAATTACTACCTTTTGTAGTCACTAAGGTCTATATATTAACTACTAACATGGTTGTAGTAGCTAAAAGAAGACCTTAATGACTATAAGATGTAGTCGCTAAAAAAGAGATCTTAGTGACTATAAGATGTAATGGCTAAACTGTCTCTATTTAGCTACTAACGTGTATGGAGCTACTAAATGGAAACTATTTAGCTATTATCTATTATAGTCGCTAATATTTTTTTAAAATATTAAATTTAATTCAATTTTAATTATTTATATATTAATTATTAATATTGTATAATTAAAATTTTAATATTATTTATTAATATTATTATTACAAATTTAAAATGAAATGAAATTATCATATCCTATTATTAGAATGAAGATGAAGTACATTATTTTAAAAGAAAAAGTACATATAGAGTCCTCATCCCATATTTTATAATTAAAAAGTATAATAAAATAGTACATTTCAGGTCGTCTGCAAATGGTCAATTACAGAGGAATTGTTTGAAGTTGATGCAAGGGTAGCTAAATCTATACTTAATGAGGTACCTTTGATGTTATAACTAAAATCATAAGTAAAGCCCTCATCTCATCGAGCTGTTCTTGTGGCGATTCAACCTTCTTTTTACCTCCTTCTGGATTTTATCATTTAGAGCTTGATCAATCATACAAGATGATGTAGTAGACTAACAAGAAGTGTTGCCTATATATGTTAAAAAGTGATCACCTAACCCATACATCAACCATCAACATTTCTAATCAGTTATCATGACTTGTAAGAAGATTGCATCTTCATTGATATTTGTGTTAGTTACATCCCCTCCTTCTTATCTTTTTGCAATTTGTTATCTTTTTTCTTATATTTGTCAATTCACATTACTCTAGAAAATTAGAAATTGAACTAATATATTAATATATAATTAAAAAATTTAAGTAACATAGTAAAATATTAATTTATTTTATAATAACTTACTCATATTTTATGAGACCTATCATCAATGCAATCTTAAGTAGACTTATAGGTGTGCATAAGCTCATAGGCTTGGACAAGAGAATACTTATGGTTTGTACTTTTGTCCTATATAAAATATTAATAAAGTTAATAAATATTTATGTAACAATTTTACAAAATGAAAATGAAAATTGAATTAAGAGTTTCAAGTACTCATATTCCTTCTGATGTGCTCTGAGAATGTAATGGAACCTCCTATGTGTATAGAAAGTCCAGTTCCTTGTCTAGCTTTGTTAGTAAGGTAGTTCTGGGACATGCATTCTGATCGAGCCCAAAATGTCGTACTATCCTAAGCTTCATTCCATCTAGCCCATACCTCTTCTAAAATATGTGATGGCCTCCCATGTTTCTACCACTTATTCATATTATTTGCATACCTTAACTTGACAGGCACCTCCTAAGCTGCTTTGACCCTACCCTCCATCTCGGCATCCCGACATAAATATTTCTTAAAAAAAATTATAAAAGCAACTCATACTAAGTTTGAAAGAAATATTAGAATAATTGATAATAATATTTGTAACAAAAATCTAGCAAAACTTCCTTTAAATTGGTGATAATCCAATAAAGAGGACATATTAATAAGGTACCTATAATGTAACAAAACATTTTGACAATATTCCTCTACAACCCTAAACAAACCTAAATACTTCGTATATCAAATTTATCATGGCACACTTATTTGACATATAAAGATCGATAGAATGAGTTATAGCTTGAACTCCCCCCAATAAAAGTCTTTTATCTCTTGTGTGATGGAGCTCCAATTAAACCCTTCAATGTTAACCCGCTCCTTGAAAATATAAGTGATATGGGCGGTGCATTGGTAGCTCTCAACAAACCTAAAACATTTTTGTATTCATTTTCACACATACACATATCGAAACACATACAGATACATATTAAAAAAAATCTAAAAATAAATATCATAAATGTTTAGTATTATCCATTTTTACTATATTTAGTTTGAATTTATATCTAAATAATTTATTTTTTTCTTATAAATCAATTTGTCTTTTGATATTTATAAACTAATTAGATGTTTATTTCTATATTTGTTTATTTTAACTTTACATATTAATATATAATGGATAACTCTAACTAATCAAACAAACTCTAATATCTTATCCACTCCAAACCTCTTCTTTGAATAAATAAAGTATTCAAAACTTTTCGCTAAATTTTTATAAATATCAGACATTCAAAAAATAAAATCAATTCCACATAACACACATAACTCATCAAACACATAACTCCACTTAAATAATTTGGTTTGCATTAAGATTTTCTTTTTATTGCAAATAGAGCTATAAAATTATGGCGAGGAATACAATTATAACCTCTAACAATGCTTCACCAAGAGATTGTAGGACTAATAAGTCTTTATAATAATAATAATAATAATAATAATAATAATAATAATAATAATAATAATAATAATAATAATAATAATAATAATGATAATAAAGCAATGCATGAAGCAAAATTACTCAATATATGTTATACATAAATGTTATATTATGAATTTACTTGCCTCCACATACCCTAAAAACAAACTCTTTTGACAAAATGCATTTGAGCTATCAACTATAAATGCAGCCGAGAACAATGTAAGCATAGTAAATGATGAAGGCATGCTCCCAACAATTGCTACCTAAGCTAACTGCATAACTAAGGGATCTATAGATGGCTCTATGAGTAACATAGGTGAACCCTCATGGAGCAAAAACAATAGGGGAATTTAGAGATGGCTCTGTTGGAGGCACCATCAAACCTCTATGACGTTTACCCCACCCGTTACCATGACCCACCCCTGATCTTTAACCACACACCCCTTTTACTAATCCTCAACCTCACATGTCTATAATGGAAAATATAAACATGTTAATATATGCATATTAGAAAAAAAAAAAAACCCCAAACGTATATGAAAAAAAATATCAAAATTATAAATAACATACCAATCATCATTACTATCATTTAAATCATATAGTTCCAATTGTTTTTATAATTCAAAATTTGACTCGAATTCAAGTTCTGGCTTATCTCCATTTCATGTTTAGACTTAGATTCAATTTATATTATTTCTCTGTTATTATCAACCAAGGATGTTAGTTGTTCATCCATGAGAATTTCAATTACATGAAATTCCATGTCCTCCTCTTAGAATGGTAGGTGTTCACGTGGTAAAGGAATTACTTCAGATGATTGAGGAACTTCAATAATAACCCATGCTTTCAACTTGTTGACAATCCACCAGTCAACTCTAATGGGTGAAGATGCTGGGTTACCAATTTCTCAAATCGGGTATGAAAACTATGTTTCAAAAAAATATGCTTTACCCTTATGTTATTTCATTGTTTCAACGGATTCCTATCTTTCTAGTCAATGCTTGGGCAAATCATTTCAAGGGGAAGGAGTAACAAAGCTCAACTTCTAGTTACAACTGATGTTCTGGTAAAAGATTCTCTTGGAGAGCAAGGTAATTTATTAGCTTAGGGAAGATTTCGACTGAAACGAGAGGAAGGTTTGAGCGAAGCAAAAGGAATGAAGTGAAGGATACACTTGAGCTGCTTTTAAAGCTAGTATAAAATGTTCATACTTGTTGAATCTATGTCTGTCGTTCACCTTTATAATGTTATATTCTGGATGAAACCTTGTCCCAACATTTAGTGTGGGATCAAACTATTCACACTTAAATAAAATCATTTATTTGATCAGCCAATTAGGATACTCAAACTCTGTGACTTTCTGAAGTATACCCTAATAACCATTCTCATGATAATCAATGTAGCTAGAACCTTTAATGCAAACAACCATTCATTATGTTATAATTAGTTCTATGATATGTTTAAGCGAAATTTATATCCATTCACAAAATACCTAAGATATGTTTACACAGTCCTCAAAGATTATTTAGCAAGATCCTTGAGTCGTGTGTTTGAGACCTTGGTGTTTAAAGGATTGTTTGCCTATATATATATATATATATATATATATATATTAGAGAATAATCTTAAGTGGTATACTATCATTACTTTCATATATATTGAGCTAAGATGTGTATTTGATTTCTAATAGTTCATTTACTTTAGTACCAATTATGTATAATTAACTTTGGCATAGCTCATTTATGTAAATCCTTTTAAAAATAATGAATTTATATATTTACATTAGACATGACTATAAAAATGCAAGTGTTAGATGTTTAAACACATTATTTCATCAATAAAGAATACGTACTTTTTATATTATTCCATTTTTGAGCAATTCAGTAATATGTAAGTGTGTGCAACATGAATCTCTTTCAATGACAGTAATCTAGATTTAATATATTTGAAAGCTCATATGGTATATTTAAAAATATATAATGTCTCTTCATTTTCCTCTCTATTCTCTTCACCTCCATCATCTTTTCGTAACACCTGTTTGTGCCTTGTGTATACATGCTCCTCAAAGTACTAAGAACAAAATGATTATGTTTCTTCAATTATGTGCATTGCATATTAAACCTACAACATATGCCTTGTTTTCCATGTTATTTTTCAACTCATAAAGGTACCTAAATTATTTAAGTTAGTTAGTCATATACAAAAGTGAAAAGAACTAAATAAAGTGACAAAGAATTACCCTTCGAAAAAGTACATCCATCGGTATTGAACTGGCCTTGTAAGTCATACTTTGTAAGGCAAGTGTATAAGCAAATGTTCCTGGAGTCAAAGAAGCTAAAAAGGAAGATGTGTTCAAGCTTACATAAAACGATTGGTATTTCTGCCTCCAGCTGAGCCATGTCATCATTTCTGGTAACGGTAGCAATAAGATCCTTAGAAAACATCCTCTACTCTACTAATGTCTTCCAAATATTTGGTGGCAACAATTCACAAAAGGCAATTGGCAACAAACCTCTACATAAAAGCATGACAATCGTGGCTTTTCATCCTTAAAATTTAAGTTTCTACATGCCTACATCGAGCCATGTTTGAAACATATCCATTTAGAAATCTCAGATTCTTAATCCATTCACACAACATTTGTTTACCCATTTTATCAAACGTATAACAAGCTTTAGGTTACTTGTCCATTGCCTCTAACTTTGCCAATTTCGGGTGCCGATAGTACTCATTCAACTTGTATAGATTTGGCAATGCCTTTAATTTTACCTGGCATATTCATAACTATGTTAAACACATTATCAAAGACATTTTTCTTAATGTTCACGAAATTTTAGACGTGTCGAATTAGTAGAATGCTCCAGTAGGGCAAATCCTAAAAGATACTTTTCTTCTTCCAACTGTAAACTTTATAGATTGGACTATCAATATCAGAAGCATTGATTTCAATAACCTTATTTAATCCAAGGTTATTAATTTGGTTTAAAATTTCCTTTCCATTTAATGCAAGAGTTGCCAATGTTGTTACAACTCTATTCTTACTAAAAACACCTCTATTCTATTGAAATATATGGTCTACAAGTAATAACGAATGATGGGTGTCAAACCAAGATTGTTTTCCACTCTTTGATAGTGTGAATGCCTCTGAGTGGCCCATGTAATACGAACGTGCCAATCGACCAGTGTTGCTTCACCCTAATGGTATTGCATAAGAAGGGAAATCATTGATGGTCCACATTAAGGCAGTTCATAACTAAAAATTTTGTTTCAATGAAATGTCATATGTCAATACTCCAACATCCCATAATTTTTTAACTCTGCTATAAAGAGTTGTAAAAAGACATCTAGCTTCTCTTTAAGATTTATAGGACCTGGATGTCACTTTCATCATAACCATGATTGTAGGTTATAAGTCGTTAAGATCACTGGCCATAATGAATATTATTGCCCCGATTGCCTAACTGGTTGAAATCTATTAGTACGTAACCTTAGTCCTACATTTCTACTCTCATTTGGGATGCATTATATTGAAATACTAATAAGCAATGGAATTAGAATAGGTCGCATTTCTCTTTCTACAACCTAATGTTTTGCATGCCACCTCATTTCTTTTATTGTAGCCTTTGAAGCATACAACCTTAATAATCGAAGAGTTAGAGGAAAGTAATACATTTTCTAGTAGAGTGCATTCGTTTTCCTTCTTATACTTAAATTTGCTCAAAAAGATCACTTGTAGCATTGATGGCCATAAATCTTACAAATTGTGAGATCACTGTTGTCTCCCTAAAACAACATACATACAACCATTGTTACAATAATGAATCTTCTTAACTAGTAAGCCTAATCTTCTAACTAACATTTTAGTCTTGTAAAAGTTATCTATCATAAATGGCACAACCTCTCTTATCAACTGAGCAACATCATCAAACTCTCTTTCGAACATATGGTGCTCTGCCTTCATATTCAACGTTCTAGTAGCTAATGATAGTTGTGAATGCTTTTAACAATCGACCCACAATTCTTTATTTGCAACACTTAGCATGTCAAACAATTTTTATGCTTCAGGATTGGGAGATCCATCCGATCTTTCACTAGGATTGAAATCAGTTTTAGCAGCATCAATAACCATACATAGTATGCATTTTCAATTGACTCAACTTCTAGTTAGACATGACTATAATTCTGACATGAAATTGGTTTTATTTCCATATGTCTTATCCAAACATAATACCCTAGTATGAAACCATTCTTTATTAAGTGATACTTTATGGTTTCAACTGCTTGATAAACATGGTTTTGCCATCGTTAAGTGTACATGGACAATTTATCTTATTTTCATCCATTCGTTGGGGTTTACTATATGTGAGTTTTATAAATTTTGTTTAAAACAACCAAGAACTCTTGCCTTAAATAATCATTTGTAAGCTTACGATACAACCAGTTTCAATCTAATGCCATTTTAGATACAGAGTTGTGATGATTGTTGACAACTTTAGGGAAGTAGAGAATACTATCATTCATATAAGAAACTAAAATATCATGCCAAATATTATTTACGTGCCATTTCATACAAAAATGAACAATAAAGTACTTAAATTATCCATAAATACTTAATTTAATTTAAAACTATTTAATTAAACTCCTTATATCTCCTTTGATTAATTGAAAGGTAAGAACCTATCCCATTTGGAAATGCATCTTTACATAACCTTGAATGAACATCAATTTATACATATATCTTAAAAAGAAAAAAAAAATTCAATAGCATCTCCTCTTAATTCTCCAAATGCACGATATAGAATAAGTGATAATCTATATGAAAAGCCATTTAAGGTAAGCACATGAATTAACATATGTTCCAATATGAATCTAGAGAATAGAGGGATATACTATCAAATTTCTAACAGTATATTAGTTAGGTTTACACTAAAACAACACATTTCCACACTGTCCAATTTGACAATTCAATAACCTCTCATACTACGAGTGAGGAAGGCAGTGAACGAGTTTTTAAGTGTAACTAAACTATTTATAGAATTATTTGTCTTTAACTCTATTCAATTAACAATTTAAAATTAGTTAAAAATAGTTCTAAAATATGAGATAAAATTATGGTACCAATGGCAAAGCAATGTATGTCAGTCACATGGGTCTTCCTTATTGATTACATAAAAATATCTTACTATATGAGTAAAAGAGGTTCAAGGCATGTATCAAAATTCAAGGTATGCATGTATCAGAATTTAAGGTGTTCTCATTGATACAAATGAATTGTGTAGGAATTGATTGGGATATTATAGATTACCTCTTAGCTTTCTTTGGCTTATATTTATTTCTTACTTAGCTGCGAGTTTAGTCTTTTAACTTTCAGGGACAATTTTGTAAATTATAGCTTTTATGAAAAATCAATCCAAACTTCATTAGGAATACTTAATTTTGCTTGAGAGTCTTAATTAGAGTCATTATTGGACTAGGAAATTATTAATTACTTTTCAATTTTGTTTGGGACTCCAATCCTTGTAGGGTTAAGACTAGTTCTAAAATCCTTTCGCTTAAAGATTTAGGATTATTCTGAAGTATATAATATCTATGATTGTAATACTTAGTTTCCAAACTTTGAATTAATAAAGATTTTAGCAACTATGCTAATTTTTATTTGAGTTGTGTGATACAATTCAACATTCATGTAATGCCTTTAGAACCTTGAGTGTGATCCCTAAGAATGTTTAAGTGATTCATTTTCTTTAAATTATACATATCGACAAATCCTCTAAAATTAACAAATTTCCTCAAATCCCCTTCCATTAACATATGTAAGATAATTTGCAAGACACCATTTCATGCACACAAGAATATGACCCTTAGGCAAAACACTGATGAATTAAGGCCTACAATCATATGCAAAAATTTGAGAAAACAAGTTATAATAAAGTAGATAGGCTTACAATTTCTAGACAGGTGGTAGCTTTTTTATTTTCTTGTAGTGTTAAAAAACCTATGAATCTTGCTTTCCATAAAGATCAACCAAAACTTAGAATCTTTATCCTTCGTGTTCCTCTCCAAATGCTTCCTAATTGCAACAACCTTCTTAATGACATGATACAAAACCTTAGGAATTTTAGGGGCAAGATCTAGCAAAACAATAACAATCAATAGAAATAAGATATGCAATAACTGTATCATATTATACATGTTTAATTATGAACTGGCAACCAAACAACCAAAAAGGACATGCATAAAAAAAATGAAGAAATATGTAAAGCTCATTATAATAAACTTTCAAAGACAATAACATAAACAATATGCATTTTAAACATACCAACAATATCCCACAACCCTAGATTGACTGTGCTCCCATCCACTACCACATTTGCATTAAAATTGTCAAATACGATTGACATATAGTTTTGTTTCATAGCATGTTAAAGAATACTTAGGATCAAATTCATTTTTGTCCCAAATTTGTATTTAAAAATTACAAGAAATCCATTAATAAAGGTAACAATGTTAAATCACCAAGAATTCAATCATGCGACAAAATTTTTTATAAAATTTTAAACAAAACATTAAAGTTTCAACAAGCAAATGAAGCCTATGTTATAGAATTTTCCACAAGTATAAATGAAGCTTATGTGTAGCTACCACCATAATATCATCATGACCAAATTAAAGCTAATGTCATTAGTTTTTTTTAAAGAAAACTTTTCCTTAGTATCATTTGTAATAAAAAAAATTGTATATTATAGTTGCTAGAACACAAATTTGTAACATGAAGAAACATTATTTGTACTTTACAATTCAAATAACTATTTGAATAAGCAAAAGAAAATTTATCATTTATTCTATGAAGGTAAACAATGGAGAAGGATAACAGAACAAATCCAAGAATTTTTTTTTAAAAAAATTGTGAATCTCAAAAACATGATAAAATAAAAGTTTAAAGTGCAATTTAAAATTGTAAACTATGTCATTCAAAATTAGACTTCCACTCCATTTCCTCATTTTATTATCCCACAAAATATATGAAATAAAGTGACTAAAAGTATACTCCTAAACTCATAAATTTAAAAAGAAAAAAAAGAAAACGACGAAAAGAAAAGAAAGTACAAATTAAAGGAAATAATTTAATTCATAGGAATAACATCATAGATGTTGTCCCTAGACACCAAGAAGGGGGGTTGAATTGGTGTTTAAAAAATTTAAAATAGAGATTAAGGGAGAAGGTAAGAATAATAATGGACATAGATTTTTATAGTGGTTCGGGCAAAACAATCCCTACATCCACTCCCCAACCACTCAATTGGGTATTTTACTAATTCAATGGTGTTTTCAAGCTCACACCCAACTTACTACAACTTGTGTTTTAATGGCTAACACACAACCTTACTCAAGTGTTTTAGCAGGCTAACACTAAAACCTTTCTTAGAGTGTTTTGGGTAGGCTAACACAGAACCTTTCTAACTGGTGTTTATTGCTCACACCTAACAAATGCAAAGAAGATGAAGAAAATGAGTAGCAAAGACTTAAGAGCTTTCAATGCTTGTAATAAAATTGTTAGCAACCTTCTTCATGGCTGTTTGGTGGGGTATTTATAGCCAAACATCTTCAAAGAGACGTTGCA
>CATIWR010186663.1:0-10194 GCA_949677035.1 Omphalea diandra
TAGTCTGAGTAGGTCTTACATTTTTGGGTATATCTCAAATTGTATAAATCAAATTGTGAAACTAATTTACCAAAAGTTACACAATACATAAAGGAACATTGTTCATTTTTTACTCATTGTCTAATTCAATCTATAAAATCATCAAAACAAATGACCAATCTCAAGGTAAGCAGATTTTCCATGGTGATAATCAATCATAATGAAGGGGTAATATCTCAACAATCATACAAAATTTTGTATAGTCATGTACATAATACATAAATATAAAACTTTCAAGTTTAACACATCACTAAATTCTGAATCTATAACTATCAAATTCTTGGAAAACAGAATTAAAAGACTGGTGAGGTTTCATTTGGGTACAGGGTTAGTCACAATCAATAAGTCATATCTCTTACCACACAACAAATCAATCCAAATTGCTTTACAGGTGTTTAAAGAGGATATAACTTACAAATTTCATGCTTTACACTTTATCAAAATTAGAACCCAAGGCCATCAACATATAAGAAACTGAAAGACTGAGGTGATTTCGATTGGTTGTAAATCAGCCCTAATGAAGAAGTCATATCTCCTCACACACACCAAATCAAGAAAAACTGTTTTATATGTATTTAGATGAGACATAAAGCTACAACTTTCATATTTTGCACTTTCTCTAATTCCTCTTCTAGTGTTATGAAATTATGGGTAAAAAATTTTATTCTAACAGCAAAATCAACACAATTAGCTCTTATTCTTTTGAATTTCAACTTCCATCCAAGAGTTCTACCTCAAAAACTCCATAATTCTCACTAACCATGCATGATTAACATGTCATGAGGGGCTATTTCATTTGAGAAGAAGATAAATTAACTTACCAATTGTCCCAAAACTAGAAAACCTTAGGCAGCTCACTCTTCTCCCTCTCATTCTTCTTCTTCTTTCCTTTCTTTCTTCCTTAGCGCTCTTTTTCTTTTGTTGTACCTCACATCTAAGCTCTATATTATGATCCTAAAGGGTAAAAAATTCCACTTGTAAACCTATTGTAACAAGACAAAATCATAGTGTTGCATTTCTATTGGTTGAAAATTCACTTTCCTCTTTTAGTTCCTCTTCTTCACTCTTTAAGCACCTCCATCCATCTTCTAATCTATAGATGCTCCTTATACTTTTAAATAAGCTCTATAACACCATTATGTAACATGCACACAACATAAAACAATTTGTCATGAAACTACACAAACATTACATATATGTTCAAGTGTCCCAAATGCAATGATGCATGTGTCATCATCATGCTTATCCAATTCACATGTATAAATAATCATTTATCCAATGCATATGTTCATGTGAGATTTCATATCATTTATGCAATGAATATGTTCATGTGATAATACTAATGAATGTGGATGGGGATGTTACAAAATTTAGTCATAATATTTATTTATAAAATATATATTATTTGATCAATACTTTAGTAATCGAATATCTGTCTCATAATGTAAAACATTAAAATTCAAATGCTAACAGTCCATTTGTTTAAAAAAAAAAAAAAAAAGTGTGTGCATGTGCTCGTAGGAGGCTACATGAGCCCTAAGCAGTGTTAATTAGACAATAAAGGTAGTCTTCCCTTTATAAAAGGCTTGACATTGTGACAGTATATCCATCATCTAGCTAATACATATGAAAATAGTTCATTCAGTGCCAATTAGCTTAAAGATGCAAATCTCTCTCAGAAAATGCTCCCTTATAAAAACAAGCCAACCATTGGACAAAAGCTATAGTGCTTTCCAGGTGACGGTTTGACCAACTTCACTAGCCACAACACACCATGACCTTGAAGCATCAGATTCAGATGTTCATGTTGAATATGCCTTTGGCCAATGAAGTTGGCTCACTTGGACAAAGTCACAACACAATGGCATCATTATCAGACATTATGACTATGGTATGCTGAGCCATGCAGAACCAAATGTTTATCCTATTGTATGAAGGCAGTTTATAAGCCCTATTCTTACTTTAGAGGAAGCCAATGCATATCTTTCAATAAATCAAAGCAACAATATTATATTGGGTAATTTTTTATAATGTAAGTTGGTTGATGGCCTTATCACAATAAGTACATAACTTCATCACCCACATTTTTTATAATAGGTTAAACTACTAAATAAACCTTTAAAATTTATCTTAAAGTAACAATAAAAGATAAAATGAATTTTTTCGTTAAATTTACTCATGAATTTATATTATTTCATCAAAATTACCACTAATCTTATATTTTGAATTTTTTAATAAATTATATTTTTAAAAAATAATTTAAAATAATAAAAAATAAAATATTTGTCTTACAAAAAATTCTTGTAGAGCAAAGAGTCCCTAAGGAAGTAGGGGTAGGAAAAAAATTATCCTCATTAGGAAGGTGGGATAGAGGATGAAGAATAATTTTCGCCCCACCCACTTTGCATTCCTAAGTCAATGCAATCTTCAACTAATATTTTAAATTTTTATAACAAAATAATACAAATCACGCCCCAAATCTAAGGGTCATGACTGACGTGAAGTTAAGGTTGTGGCTTCAACCTCACAAGTCTACATTACATCTAAATTAATAAAAATATAAATTTTCAAGTAAGCAGAAATGAAGAATAATTAAATAAATGATTTCAAAATAATGTCAACATGTAGTTGACAATTTGTCCAATATAATGTATTAAGTAGTTTACAATGTATCAAAATAATTAAATTACATGAAAAATCTATAGAGATCATCTAGTGAAGATAAGAAATTAAATCAAGTAAAATATAATTAATACTCAAAGAAAATATACATATAAACTTTAACTGCTCGGCTTGGAGAAATAAGTAGCTTTACTTGACATCAAATAAGACCTGCAAAAATTGAGTTGTTAAAGGGTATGCATAACCACAGTTCAGTAGGAAAATACATGAGGCAAAAAACGTCCTCACTTCTTATAAAGTTTATATAAAATAATAATTAAATAAATAACAATACATAATCACATCACATAATCCAACTCAAGTAAACATTATAAATCACTTTATAAGTACAAATTAACTAGAATAAGAAAAACAATTAATTTTACAAAATCATACATATCGGAAAAACTAAGACAAATTGATCAAATAATCCATATAAGGTTTTGTATTTAACATATAACATATAGAACTTGGTAGTCAACATATAATATATGAGACTTTGTATTCAACATTTAACATATACAATGAAGGTCATTATGAGGTATACATCAAATTTTCCTCCACAGGCCTATATCTATATGCACATAGTATATATATCCTAGGTGCACTATAAAGGTTCAAGTTCTTGATTTTCCCAACACAACACATATCAATTACTATGTTAAATATAGTAAAATAATTTTTAACGAATACATTGAGCACAAATATATATATATATATAACATATGCAATTATCCCCCAACTTCTAAGCACATAAGCAAACATGCATATACATCTAATTATATAGTCAATCATTTATTTTTAATTTAAGTATATTCATATAATATCTAACTTGAATATAAGCATCAATGCAAACTAATAAAAGTCGGTTAACCACTTACAACACCCACCTATACTATCATATTATTACATTTAATAACCTGTAATTAACACAAATTTTTTAAATTAAAATTATAATAATAAATATGTAGATATAATTTTATTATAATTTATGACCTAATATTTTAAGTATAATTTTATTCCTATAATCATTCACCACAAAATATCTCAGTATAACACCTCAAACCTAGCTTAAATCTCAATCCAAATAACTCATATAGAAATTAAAAACAATCCAAAATAATTCTCAATAAATCTCTAAATTCAATTATACAACATTTTTCTCTTATATATTCAATATCATAAATTGTCTCGGCTATTATTTTATACCAGACATCATATAAAACTCTATCATGATAAATAATTTAGGTATTCTAAAATTCTACAAAATTATGTATCACTTCAAATATATCTCAGATATTTCATATAAAATTTTGGATCCAAATAAAATTATTTGCAATTTTTAACTACAATCTCAAATTGGTTATTCCACTTAATAGTACATATATATATTGACCTTAAACTGATACATTTACTACTCTAAAAATTCTAAAAAAATTACTTATCATAAGAAACATGATAAAGATATTTCATATAAATTTTGAGATCAAATTGACACTATTTGCTATTTTAAATTGTATTCTCAAATGGGCTATTATCCTCCATAATACAACAATCCTAAATAACACTTAAAGTGATATATTAAATATTCAAAAAATTATGAAAATTTTATATGTCATACTAGACACATCTAAAATACTCCACATAAAATTTGAGATAAAAAATCATATCATTTACTATTTTAAAATAATTATTTTCTAAAACTATACTACACTGGTCTATTATTAGACAGTTTATGAAAATAGATATATAAGTCTATTTTTTACCGTTGGATCGACCTATAATTTTAAATCATAAAATAGACACTTAAATCACCAACATATAAAATGATAACAGTGAATTATTGCGCTAACTCCAGATATAAAATTTCTAAGTTCAAATTAAAAATTTGCAATCTTAAAAAGACCTTAATAATCAATATATTTATATAAACTACTCAATTATTTATGATTTTTCCATAACTCATCAAATCATCATCATATATTAAAATTACAGATTCAAAATCAATATTTACACTTCAATTAAACTCCAATGAAATTCTCTAATTTAAATTTGAGTAAAACTTTAATTGAAATCTTAAAATCACCTCTAATCAAACTAATTAATTCACTTAATTTTTAATCAATAAAAATTAAACTACAATAATATAAAATAACATATAATAAATCTGAATATAAGTTAAATTTATTTTCCTCTAAGAAAAATCTTAATGAATTGATGAAAAATCTCAAGAAAATCACCAAGCCACATCAATTTTTCTCTTTTTTTTTTTTTTTTTTCGTGCACTGTGCGGCTCCATTTTTTCCGCACGACGAACGGCCGGCCATTCAAAAGGACCAAGCTCCAAAAGGCTAAAAGCGTCAAAACTAAAGAACATTTAGTTAACGCATCTGAAAATGGTTACTTTCAGAACATCACTCTTTATCAGCTCAAAGACGCAAACATCTCCCTCTTTTAGCAAATTTTGCCTTGCAAATGCAGTCCAACCGCGGCTAAATTTAGCTGTTCTAGTTTTTGAATATCTTACTACATTCACAGGCCACAATCTATCAGCAACCTTAAGTGTCACAATCTTCATGTCCTCCTGAAAATGCGCCCTGCTGAAGTTAATCGGTAAACACTGCATTTGAAGTTACATGATAATAGTATCATTACCTATAATGTTAGTACTTAAAGTGTTAACTTGAGTACAAGTATGTAATTGACACTACCACAACAATGATCTTCTGCTTTTCTGACCGCACAACAGCCCTGAAGAACGGATGCTTCAAGTTCGAGATAAGCTTATTCGCAGCTTCAATAGCTTCGGAATTACTTGAACATGACAGCCTTATGTCCTGCTTGTGAGCATTCTTCTTGCACGTCAATTTCTTGAACTTTCCTGTGTTAAATCAATTAAAGAATGAATGTATATTGTTTCTGAATCAGTCATCAGAATACACAGGTTTAACTTGAATTTTCCTTTGCGACATTCAGCATTCTCGGGTTGTAAATCAGTGATAGGTGCAACGGCATTCAAATTTATTTTCCAGTTTAAGTATCAAACCCAGTCATCATAAAAACTGTAAGATAAACTTCTTTTTGGGTACAAAAATAAAGAATACATAAAAGTTACCTCCAACTTCTTTCTCAGAACAATGTGAATTCTCAAACCTTATACAACTAGGTGAGCCTTGATTGATTAAAGGTTCTGGCGAAGTTTGAAGCGAGGAATTCAATGTTTCATTAGTTGAATCGGTTCTCATTTTTCCGCAAGACTTGTGACATGGTAATGGCGTGGTCTTTGATTTCTTTCGCGACAGATCATCCAAGATTTCAACTGAAACATCATCTTCATTTTCTTCCATCACAGGCCCATGATATTGATCCCCAGCGGAGATCCTTCTGCATGGATATTCAATCTCTGAAGCACTCTTATCAAATATGATCACACAGAAATGGCCATCTCCTTCATACTTAAAAACTAAAAAGTGTCCATGGTCTAGAGAATGATACTTAACAAATTCTGGCCAACCCTTTTCAAACCAAACCTCACCATCACATCTTAGCAACTCTACTTGCCATGTTATACCGCTGGGGACCTTAAGGATCACTGAACTTGGCAAACTATCTCCATGCTTCCTCATAAATTCTTCGGGAATCCCCTGGTGCAAATGCAAATGTGCTCACAAATCCAGCAGAATAGGCTAAACACGAAGCAGTCATATACAAGAAGCGAACTGATTTCTAGCCTGCCACGAGTTATTTCAATATTGCTTAACTCGTGGACAGCAGACCAGAGTGCGGTGGGATGAAATCATTACTTTGATCCCTTTAGGTAATTGCAGAGTTCAAATCAACATCTATTCATGTGCCCAAATGTCATCATCACAGAATCAATCATTTGTATATCAGAACAAGATATCCAACAAGCTACATGTCTAGCCAAAGGGGTTTAAGGCTAAGTTACACATCCATACGCCTTCATTAATAATGCAGAAAATAACAACACCAAAACATGGTAAAACATTCATGAATCAGTAGATGCTAAGCATTGTCTTTTCATTTCTCGCCGAACAGAAACAAGAGAAAAATCAAGAAAGTGACAAAATCATTAAAAGAAGTAGGAAAGAGAGACTTACAAGTTTTCCTCGCTGGATATAATCATCGAGCATTATCTTGCAAAAATAGGGCCTTTTTCCCATCATTTCTCCAGATAGCCTTATTCGAGATGTTGCGAGTCCATGCAGAAGAAGACTCTTATAGCTATAAGTCAGAAAACATGCTAGCTTCTTTGACTTGACAGGCATTTATTTTTTTTTTCTTGGATACAGTAATCAGGGAATCTCCTTTTTCTTTTTTTAATTATCAGTCATCGGGAAATCCATTTCAAAAGAAAATGCAAATACTCCAGTCTAATCATCCTTTTGCATATTTAAACTTGAAAAATAATGTGAGTGAGGCTATATGGTTCAAAAGTCAATTTCTTTCTATCAATATATAAAAAATCTTTAAAAGAAATAATGAAGTCTAAGCTCCCTGCATTACAAAATACGGATTTGGTTACTTCAGGAATAGCTAATGGCAAATTGATATTTCCATGATTATAAATTTTTAATGCATTTAAAGAGCTTGGGGAGAAGGAACATATCAGATTTTGAGATGGATTATTCCTTTTTTTTCTGGTGGATCATTTTGGTGCATATTCTTAATGATAAATGAAACATTTTAAGAGCTTATTCTACAATATGATAGGTTTGAAGAAATCTGCAGAAGGTATAGGAATGTTTTGAAAACCTACCATATTGGATAATCCTTCTTGCTAATCACTAATCAGAGCAGCTTGAATTAATTACCATCAGTTACACAAATTAACACAAAGTGTTAAATGCCCATTAATTAACCTCATCATTAGATTACATCCACACATCTCCAACATTTTCAAGGATAATTTTTGCAGTAATTGATCATCTCATTAATCACTAAAACATCAACTGTAGAAGCAGAAAAGTACATCAGAAGACCATCTAAACGTCGAAACAAAACAAAGTTGCAGTCAAACACGGAGCAAGCCCAACCATTTACCCCAAGAACAAAAAGATGCACAGGTCAAATCTCTTCAGTTCTTCATTTTTTTTTCAGTCACCTAATTTCAATTGGTGACTTGGCTGGTTCAGTCTTGCGTCCTCCATTTTTACGGATTTTAACTTCAACAAGATTACCCTTTCCAGGTATGAAATGGAATATACAGATACCTCCTGCAGCCAGACCATTTGCCTCATAAAAACTATTCCACCCTGTGCTGAAGTGAAACTGAGAACCTCCATTAATCACCTTGATGGTAACTGGCTACACCCTTCCCTTAGGGTCCCTAATCTTTGCCCTGTTTTCACTTGCCAGCCCCGTCTTCCTGGCGAAACTTGTGGGCATCAGCTACAACAAAAGATACAATCTTTATCCAAAAGCAATAATAATAATAATAATTAGTATTAGTATTTCTAACTAGTTAAAAGCAGATCAAATATGTTACCAAATTGTATTTCGGGTAATCCTTCAGAACCACCTCAAACTTCATTTTTAGTACTGTTCATATGCACCTTTCTACGTTTATCACTCCCACCTCACATGAACAAAATCAAAGAAGGGTCAGATTCTAAAGATACACATGTATACACCAAGAGAAACAAAGAGATCAGGGCCAATTGATTACCATCTTTTCTTTCTAAAGCTTGAGTTTTCTTGATCGGCTGAACATCAACTAACTTAGAACGCCCCCGTTTCTTGAAAGAGACTTCTTTCTTAAATGAAGTGACGGTTTTTTCTTTTGTGCTACTCTTCTTTTTCTTCTTCTTCTTGTTCTTGAGCTGATCACTTAACTTAGGACGCCCTCGTTTCCTGAAGGTAACTTCCTCATCTTTTGGGCCATTCTTCTTGTTGTTGTTGCTGCTGCTGTTGTTACATTAACAATGATGAGAATAATCTTTCTTGAACAAGTCGTTCTCACAGCAAGTTTTACCATAAATCACAACTTCTAAAGTGGTATCAGTAACAAGATTGAAAACCAAGAAATCACCCTCTTCTAATCCATGATCTTTAACAAACTTACTCCATCCACTCTTAAAAAAAGGGCCATCCTCGTCGCTTGCAACAGTCACCACAGAAGACTTTCCTTCCATCGACACTAGTGTTGGTTCCTTAGGCATGATTTTCTTGAACCTCTTCATAAACGCCGTTGGAATCCTCTGCCCAAGAATCACAAGTTCACATCAATAATCAACAACACCAAAACAACAAGAATAGCAATGTTCCAAGAAATGATGAGATAGAAAGGAATTATAGCAGTAACAGTCTGTCCTAAAAATCACCAATCAGAACCTTGAAGAAGGTAGGCCTTCGTTTCGGCTTCCTGGCCATTTCTTAATATCTTGGTTATTGTAAGAAATGATAAACCACAAACTGGGCTCACATACTTTTGAAGCAGAGAGATACTACTGTATACGAGCACATGATGACACCTAGCTGGTGTGCCGTGCCAGGTAAATCAACTAGGCTAGCTGCTTCTGCTGCTATGGCTTTGGATATGAAAAGATGATAAAATCATGGACAAACGGACCTCGTACACTGTGGCAGATAGAGATTGACAAGACACAGACACTGCTTGACTTCTTCAGAATTGCTCATCTTTCTTGGTTCTGGTCAAAAGAAGAAGAACAAGCGTTATGTGATAGCTAAGTTAAGAAGAAGGAGTTTATAGTGATTGAGTTATAATTAACTACGTCCTTGATGGTCTCCGATTTCCTTCCCGTAATCTTGTGATTGAGCCAATTACGGTCTTTGACTTAATTACCAAATGCAGAAGTTTAGACTCTGGCACGGAACATTAGTCAAAACGCAAATGCACACTTGAACATATTTAAACTCCATTAATGTTATGAACAAAGCCATTCTCCTTTCACGAAAAATTATAAAAAATAATTTTAGTAAATAAAAAATATATTTTTCATGTTTAAGATATATTAAAAATACTGATTTTTAATTAAAATTATAATAAAATTTAGAGTGCAGTATATTTAGATTTCATTTATTTTATAGAAAATAATTTATCTATAAAAATATTTTTTTAAAAAATATTTTTTATTTTTTAAAAATAAATTTTATAGTGTTTGAAATATATTACAAATATATTAATTTTTTTATTTATAGGATTATAATAAAATTTAAACTATAAATACTTTATATTTATATTATTTGTTATTTAGTATAAAAATACATTGAAAATAAAAATATGTGTGGATCTCATATGTAGCCAACTACCACACAAGTAGATAATGATCAGAGTTTTGATAATTAAGAATAATTAGTGATAATAAATATATATATATATATATATATATATATATATATATATATATATATATATATAATTTATTTTTAATTTATATGTGTTTAACAAAATCTATATAATTAGATTGTTTTGTAAATAGAGATGTTATTTTATTTAAAAATGGTTTTTTT
>CATIWR010186674.1:0-11766 GCA_949677035.1 Omphalea diandra
TTTGAATTACATTTGACAAATTTCTATGGATACTCAGTATCAATAAATCAACACAATAGCTATTGTATCATGATTCCACAACATAACTCAGTATCAATAAATCAACAAATATTAAATAAAATTTCAAAAATTCACTTAACAGAATTAAGAAAATATTAAATAAAATTTCACAAATTCACTTCATAATCATGATTAAAATCTCAAAAATTCACTTCATATAATAAAATCTCAAAAATTCACTTCAAAAATTAAGCTACTGTATCATGGTTCTATTTACTTGGTTAGATCCAGAAGCCTCCATCGTTGATGGCAACGAACGGTGACTGAAGAAGAATAGTAAACGACGTTGGCAACTGAAGAAAAAGAGAGTGGCGCCGGCGACCGAAGAAGAAGAAGCAGAACACCGGCCGAAAAAGAAGAAGCAAAACGCCGGCCGAAGAGGAAGAAGCAGAAAGCCGACCGAAGAAGAAGAAGCCGACGACCGAAGAGCAACAAACAGCGTCGACGACGAAGAAACAAGAAAGCCGAAGAGAGATCTGATCGAGGACGGTGAGGAGAAAGGAGAAAAAAGAAAGGAGGCTGACTGAATAGGTTATATATCAATCAAAACGGTGTCGTTTTGTTGCAACAAAACGACGTCATTTCGTTGTAACAAAAACGACGTTGTTTCGTTGTAACAAAACGACGTTGTTTCAGTCCATCAAAACGGCACCGTTTTGTTAGTGTTATACTGATGGTATACCGATTAACCCAAACCAAAAACCGAAACCAAAACTGAAAAATCTCAAACCTTAATACCGAAAATTTTCGGTTTGGACTGGTTTCGGTTTCGGTTTGGTTTGACGGTTCGATTTTGGCGGTATACCGATTAAAAACCGCGAAAATTACACCCCTACAACAAATTGGCTCTAATATCAAAAATAAGTGCTAAACATCAATTTGACTCGGTTTAAAATCATTACAATTTTCCTGCCAATAATTTTTTTTTTCAATGGACTTTATATCTTTTTCAATAAATCCACCTCCCCACAACATTCACCAACATGTAAAATTAAGTTTGAAAAATAATAATTAGTAATAAAAATTAAACTAGACAACACAACCTAATTGATTCTCAAATCATAAGATCCTATGAAGAATTATATGCAAAAATCTTATGAAATGCGAAGTGATAAATTTCTAATCAAAATTTAATAATTTGATTCATCAAGAATAAGGTTATAGAAAAATCTAAATCTATTATATATTGTTATTTTGATATATACGTAAAAATGTACTTTGATTTGTATAGAAAATATTAAATAGATCATCATTTAAGGCGCACGCAAACGCACACACGCACGCGCGCGCGCGCACACACACACACACACATATATATATATATATATATATATATATATATATATATATATATATATATATATAGAGAGAGAGAGAGAGAGAGAGAGAGAGAATAATTACAATTTTATTTATCCACAAACCTTTTTCCACTTTATTGAGCTTAGAACAATGTTTTTTTTTACACTATAAGAAATAATTGGAATAATGGCAGAATAGTGAGGAAATAAAAATAAAAAAATTAAGAATTTAAAAATAGAATGTAGATGTTGCTGAATTTAACATTAATTTATGGCATTAAATTTAGTGACAAGTTTTAGCGATAAAAGGTAATTCCATATGTGAAATGTGTTGTGCCTATGATGCCAAGTTTAGCAACAATTAATATGGGATGTTGACACTTTTTTAAGGTAAAATTTGTTTTCCTATTTACATAATAGATCATTAATAAATTCTCTCATATGTTATACTTATATGATTATAACTAATATTTGTTTTACTGTAGAAAATAATTAACAATTAGTTAACGTTTAGTTAATATTATGATAAATTATTCAAGAAAATATATCTTTTGATAAGGTTGTGTTTTTTTACTAAAAAAGCAGTTAATGAATGTTAATAGCATTAATTTCCAACACATTGAAATAAATAAAAATAAATTTTATTTATATTTTAAAAAGCCAACTAAACATTTGTAAGGTGTTTGTATTTATAAAGTCACAAAAGACCATGTAAATGTTTAATATGGGATAACTTTTCTTTAAAAAATCTCTCAGAATTTCTATTATTTTCAAAAAAATTCAAACAAATAATATAAATAAAAGATCATTAACAATTCTAAAGATCATATGCTTCAATAATGGTATCTTGCAATTGAACCACTATGTAGTAAAAGTTTATTAATCAAATTTGAATAATATTATAGCAAGCTTTAAACCATATACTCTAAATAATAAATAGTACAAACACTTTACACATTATTTATAAATAATTGTTTATCATAAAAAAAAAAAGACATTCAAGGCCTTGTATTTATATCATTTTCATAGATATTTTTAAGCCAAACCTGAGCTTTTTAGAATGGTTGATATTTCACATCTACATAGATAGATTAAATACACTATACAATACTCTATCAAGTCTGTTAAGAGTTCACGAACTCAACCTTTACTTTGAATTGCAAAAATCAAGCATTATTTGTCTGTGGGATGGTAACAACTATTAAAAACCTATCTCATACATATAAAAGCAATGAAAGTTTTAATTTTTTTTATTTTTTAATCTCATAAAATAACATTGAGTTGATGATATAATAATAAAAAAAAAAAAGCATAAATGAGAAGATTATCTCTTGTAGAAGTCAAATTCTCTTGCTTGTTGGATAACACCATCTTTGTAGTCATGTTGTAGTAAACCATAGATGTCTACAACAAACATGAATGACCTCTATATGTATCCACAAGAAATAAAAAGATGTAATCTCCAATATCAATTATGTAGCTAGGCTGAATGAGGAAATGAAGGTGGCAAGATTTTAGGTTGTTAGGATCAAGAAATAAATTTTCACTTGTGTTTCACAAATATGTTTTCATTCTCTCATAGTCTTCTCATGTGTTTCATGACACATATAAATAGGGGCTTCTAAAACCCTAATCTCATTAGGGGAATTTGGTCCACTAAGCCAAATTATTAATAGGCTCCCATACTTATTAAATATTTGCAATTAACTATTTAATTAATGAAAACGATCTCCACTTGAGTCATACTCAATCCAGTTTTTTCTTTTAGCCCTTATGTGTGTGACCCTTTAAGCTTTCTAACTTGTTTGATAATAAATATGAATCATGGTTCTAAATAAATTATTCAGGACTTGATAAGTTAAACACTTTAATTTATCGTTAATTCTTAATTGACCTCATATTTAAAGATTGAGATTGGTGCCTAGCTTATACATTATGAAAAATTGATATAGTTAGGAATGATCATGATGTTTAACCATATACCCTTAGTAACATAGTTATCATAATTATTCGATCCTTTCATTCAAGATATCCCAATCAAACATAGAATATGGAATAATTTTTACTCTATATTATTTTGAACATGTTAAGTTTCTTTTTAACTATTAACTTAAGAATGATCATATCATTCTATCTTGGCTTAAGATTGCCTAATCAGTACTAAAAGCCAACTAGTATGACATGCCTTAAATAACAAATCTTGTTTTAAACTTTCATTGTCTTTATAAAGTTCATACTATACCCATCATATGCCTTATGAAAAATTATTGACTGGGAAAACCAAAGTCATAAATGAAAGTATAAAAATTACTTAACAAAATATTATAGCATTCTCACTTCTAAAAACTAGTTCTACTCTACTCACAAGAATAGATCACAGACATATAAAATTTTTCATTGAAGACACCATTCACAAAATTTTAATTGTAGGTATCCCAATCAAACATAGAATATGGAATGGTTTTACTCTATATTAGTTTGATAATGTTAAGTTTCTTTTTAACTATTAACTTAGCTATGATCATATCGTTATATCTTGGCCCAAGATTGCCTAATCAATACTAAAAGTGAACTAATATGACATGCCTTAAATAATGAATCTTGTTTTAAACTCTCATCATCTGTATCAAGTTCATACTATACCATACCAAAATATGCCTTATGAGAAATTAGTGGCTAGGAAAACCAAAGTCATAAATCAAAGTATAAGAATTACTTAACAAAATACTATAACACTCTCACGTCAAAAAACTAGTTATACACCACTCATAAGAATAAATCATAGACATACAAGAACTTTCATTAAAGACACCACTCACAAGAACTTTCATTGAAGATATCCTAATCAAACATAGAATATGGAATAGTTTTTACTCTATATTAGTTTGATCATGTTAAGTTTCTTTTTAACTATTAACTTAGCAATGATCATATCTTTCTATCTTGACCTAAGATTGTATAATCAATACTACAAGCGAACTAGTATGGCATGCCTTAAATAATGAATCTTGTTTTAAACTCTTATTATCTCTATCAAGTTCATACTTTACCTAAAATATTCCTAATGAGAGATTAGTGGCTAGGAAAACCAAAGTCATAAATCAAAGTATAAGAATTAATTTACAAAATACTATAGCATTCTCACATCAAGAACAAGTTATACACCACTCACAAGAATATATTATAGACATACATGCATTGTTCCATATGACTATTCTTTATGAGTCATTCATTAAATTTATTCCGTAATAAGTAAATGCATGTATGTCCCAAGTATTTTGTATACTTCTACTTATAGAATCAGTAGCATCCTTGACTCTTAAGGAAATAAGATACATTATAAGAAAATATGGAAATAGCAATGGATTTTACTGACAAAATTATTTTTTTCGCTATTTAGCGATGAAATACTGATGGATTTTGGTTTTATCATTAAATAGCGATGGATTAGTTATGGAATTAAAATCCATTACCAAATAGCGACGATATTCATGACAAACTTTGAATTTGTCACTAAAATTTGGTGCCAACATAAAGTCAAAAAATTTAGCGACAGATTTTTCGTTTTATCACTAAAAAAAATTTAGTTATGGATTCTTAGTTCATCGCTAAATAATGATAGATTTTGTTGTCCATCACTAAATGGTGAAATTTTTTCCATTACTAATTTTTTAGCTCTAAAACAAAACTTTTAAAATTTTTTATGGGGGAATTTAGTGACGGATTAATAGTCTATTGTCACTATTTAGTAGTAGATTTTTTTGTCGATAATTGTTTAGTTCCAAAATGAACTTTTAAAATTTTTGGAAAAAATTTAACAACAATTTTGTAGTCCATCACTATTTGTTAACGAATTAGTGATGGATTTTTTTCATTATAATTTGTTGGCTCCAAAATGAAAATTTTCAAACTTTAGGAAGAAAATTTAGTGACAAATTTATAGTCCATTGCTATTAAGCGACAGATTTTTCGTTGCTAATTTTTTAGCTCCAAAACAAAATTTTAAAATTTTTAGGGGAAAATTTAGTGATGGATTTGTAGTCCATTGCTAAATAGCGACAATTCGTCCGTTGCTAAATTTTTTTTGCTCCAAGATGAAAGTTTTGAATATTTTTCTAAATTTTAGTGACAATTTTCATCATTAATACCTTCTATTTATTTCTTCTCTTCTCATTGTTTCACATTATTTTCTTCATTCTTCCTCCTCTCATTTCTTTACCTTCTTTTTTCTTCATATTGTATCCTCCCTATCTGTTCTACTGTTGTATTTTTCTCTCCTTTTCCACTATCACATTATCCCTTCTTTAATTATTATGTTAATTGAAAATATATAATTATTATTAATTGAAAATATGTAATTGTTAATGAATTTTTAATTTAAAATGTATAATTATTAATTTTGTATTGTTTAATTTTTTAATACTTTTATAATTTAGTAATTGTCACTAGTAAGCTTGTTTTCTTAGGATTTGTAGTAAGTAAAGATGAGATAAAAGTTGACCAAAAAAAGGTAAGTGCAATTCAATCCTGACTGAAACCTGCAAGCATAAGTGAGGTAAGATCTTTACATGGTTTAACTAGTTATTATAAAAAGATTTGTGAAAGTTTTTAACACAATTGCAACACCCTACCTGAAATTATAAAGAAAAATGTTGGTTTTCAATAGGGGGAGGCATAATAAAAGGCTTTTGAATTGTTGAAATTAATTGACTAATGCACTGTTATTAGTTTTGCCCAACTTTGCTAATACCTTAGAGATTGAATGTGATGTTTCACGTTTGGGCATTGGATCTATTTTGATACAAAAAAGAAGGCCTCTTGTTTACTTTAGTGAGAAACTTAGTGGGCCTACACTTAAGTATCCAACTTATGATAAAGAAATGTATACATTAGTTAAGGCCTTGCAAACACGATAACACTATCTTTGGCCCAAAGAGTTTGTTATTCATGCAAATCATGAGTCCCTAAAATACCTTAAAGGACAATAAAAATTGAATAAAAGACATGCTAAATGGAGTGAATTCATTAAGTCTTTTCCATATGTCATAAGTATAAACAAGGTATGGATAATATAGTGGCTAATGCATTATCTCTAAGGTATACTCTTTTTTCTCTTTTGGACTCTAAATTGTTTAGATTTTAGTATGTTAAAGATTCATATATTTATGATGTTGATTTCGGCTTTTACTATAAAAATTGTAAGAAAACTGCTTTTGAGAAGTATTTTAGGCACGATGGGTTTTCATTTAGAGATAATAAACTTTATGTGCCTAGATCTTCTTTACGTGTGCTTTTGGTTAAGGAAGCCCATGGGGGTGGGCTTATGGGACATTTCAGAGTCTAAAAGACTTTAGTTGTTTTATATGTGCACTTTTATTGGCCTAATATGTGAATTGATGTTGAAAAAGTGTGTGATAGATGTGTTGCATGCAAGCAAGCTAAATTTAAGTCAAAACCACATGGTTTTCATATGACCCATTCCTAGTTCACCTTGGATTGATATATCTATGCATTTTGTTTTAGGGTTACTTAGGTCCGAACGTGGTAATGATTCTATTATTATGGTTGTAGATAGACTTTCTAAAAATGACACATTTTATTCCATGTCACAAAATTGATGATGCCATTAACATTGTAAACTTGTTTTTCAAAGAGATTGTAAGATTGAATGGTGTGCCTAAAACTATTATTAGTTTTAGGGATACAAAATTTTTTAACTTCTTTTGGAAAACATTATGGAGCAAATTAGGGACAAAGTTGTTATTTTATACTTCATGTCACCCACAAACTGATTATCAAACTAAGGTTATGAATCGGATTCTAGGGCAACTTTTTAGAGTTTTGATAAAAAAAAATTTGAAGTCTTTGGAGGAATGTTTGCCATATATAGAATTTACATATAATAGGAGTGTGCATTCTTTTACACATAATTGCCCTTTTGAGGTTGTTTATGGATTTACACCATTGAGACCTTTGGATTTATTCCCTATTACTTCTAATTTCCATATGGATTTGGAATGTAAAAAGAAATATAATTTTGTTAAACAATTACATGAGAAGGTTCATTTGAACATTGAAAAAAAAAAAGCAAGTTACTAAAAATGCAAATAGGGGAAGGGTTAAAGTTGTATTTGAATTAAGAGATTGGGTTTGGGTATACTTCAAGAAAAAGAGGTTTCCTAATCTTAAGAAAAGTAAACTTAACCTTAGGGGCGATAGACCTTTTTAGATTTTAGAAATGGTTAATGATAATGGTTATAATATAGACTTGCTTAGTGATTACAATACCAGTGCTACTTTTAATGTTGTCAATTTATCTTCTTTTTACTTTGATGAAGGTATTGGTTCGAGAATGAATCCTTTTGGGAAAGAGGGAATGATATAAACATCCAAGGTAAGTCTAAAGATCCACCTTAACTTCAAGGTCCAACCATAAGAGGAAGGCTTAAAAAGTTGAAAGATGTAATTAAAGCATTCATGGAATAAGGAATTACAATTGGATTAGCCTATGAAGAGCAAAGGATGCATAAAGACTAATTATATGGAGAAGGAAGCTTGGACTTAACATATGGAGCACTTAATTTAATCCAATGGAGCTCAACACATGGAGAGGCCCAAGTTCCTTTAGCATCTGGCCAAGACACCAAATGGAAGGCCTAAAATGTGTAAGCAAGGAAGATTGATCTTAAAGTCAAGGATCTTGGAAGATTATGCTTAGTTGGCAAGATTTTCCTATTCTCTAAAGGATTTCCTCTTTTGGCCAAATACATCTCTTTTTCTATTTAAAAACTTTTATTATTTACTTATGTAAATAACTTATAGTTAGGAAAATATCTTAATGTTTCTTTTAGTTTTCCTATTTAGTTTAGGATTGTCTTTTCCCTAATAAATTAAGAAGGTTCGACTAAGGCTTGTAAGATCTAAATAAGAAGTGTTTCTTTAGAGTTTTCTTGAACCTTTGTAAAAAGCTATAAATAGACTCTCATATTCAGTCAAAGAAGGCATTCAATTGATAATATTTCATTTAGCAAATTTGCTTATAAGATTAAATTCTCTTCTTGAGTTCTTAAATGGACTTGATGAGATTATTGAGTGAGTGCTTAATAATTTCATAAACTTATTTATTCTAGATCTTAAATTTCTTAGTTAATTTAAGGTTGAGATTAACAGCACTTAAATCTTTATAATGTTGGTTGCTAGAAATAAGTTTTCTAGAGGTCTAATTAGGATTTAAGGATTTATCTTATTTTGATATTTGAATTGAAGATTAGGGCTTGTGTTTAACATAAGGGTAAGAAACCAAATGAACCTTGTTCATATCACCCTTTCAAAAGGCATAGTGAATGGGCAAATGACTTATCAGGCCTAGTACTTCACAGTGTTCATATGCCATATCTCATAATCATAGTGTTCAAAAAACTTCACAGGCATTGTTCGTATCACCCTTTTTAGAAAGAGTGCTCATTTTTAAAAGAATTAGTGAGAGTAATGTTCAACTAAAAGAAATTTGAGAACCACAATACAGTGTTGAACCACATATGGAATCTCAATAGGATTCATAAGTAGTTATTAAACTTGTACTTATAACACAAGCTTTAAGAAGATCTATAAGAACACGTCAGACACCTAAGAGATATGGATTTCTCTTAACTGATAATAAGGAAGTGATTCTTATAGACCAAAATGAGCCTACATCTTATTAAGAAGTTGTGGATAGTCTAGACTTTAAGAAATGGCTATAGGCCATAAAATCTGAAATGCAATCCATGTATAACAATCAAGTATGGACCTTGATTGATCCACCTAATGGTTTAAAAACTATTAGGTGTAAATGGGTTTTCAAAAAGAAAATAGATGTGGATGGCAATGTGCACACCTATAAAGTAAGGTTGGTTGCAAAAGGTTACAAGCAAACACATGGTATAGACTATAATGAAACCTTTTCACCAGTTGTTATGCTTAAATCCATTCGAATTCTCCTTGCCATAGCTGCACACTATGATTATGAGATATGGCATATGAACATCAAAATAACATTTCCTAATGGAAATCTCCTTCAGGATGTGCATATGACACAATTAGAATGTTTTGTCAGACTTGAGAATTCTAGAAAGGTTTGCAAGCTTCAAAGATCCATTTATGGATTCAAGCAAGCTTCTTGAAATTATAATCTTCATTTTGATAAAGCAATCAAAGAGTTTGGCTTTATCAAGAATGAAGACCAGCCTTGTGTTTACAAGAAAGTTAGTGGGAGCGTAATAGTTTCTTTGTGCTATATGTTGATGACATATAACTCATTGAAAATGATATCCCTACCCTATAAAATGTTAAATTGTGGTTAGGGAAAATGTTTCATTGAAAGAGTTAGGTGAAGTTACCTACATTTTAAGCATTAAGATTTATAAGGATAAATCTAAAAAGATTATTGGCCTAAGTTAGAGTACATATATTGATAAGGTACTTAATAGGTTCAATTTGTGGGATTCCAAGAGAGGATTCTTGCCAATGTCATATAACATAACTCTTATCAAGACTCAGTGTCCATAGACATAAGATGAATGAGAATGCATGAGTGAGATTCCATATGTTTCGACTATTGGATTTATCATGTATGCCATGTTATGTACTCGACCCAACGTCTCATATGCACTAAGTACAACAAGTAGGTACTAGTCAAATCCAAGTGAAAGTTATTAGACAGTTGTTAAGAATATCCTTAAACACTTAAGAAGGACTAAAGATGCATTCTTAATATATAGGGGAAAAAAAGATGAGTTGGTTGCAAGTAGTTACACATATGCTAGCTTCAAGTCTGATAAGGATGACTTTTGATCGTAGTCAAGTTATGTGTTTTGTTTGAATAAATGTGCAGTGAACTAAAAAAGTTCAAAGCAAGGCACCATGGCGATTCTACAATAGAAGCTAAGTATATAGCCACCTCAGAAGTAGCTAAGAAAGCCATTTAAATCAAGAAATTTATCATTAGACTAGATGTTGTACCTAGCATTTCAAATCTAGTGGACTTGTATTGCGATAATAATGGAACCATAACACAAGCTAAGAAGTCAAGATCACATTAACAATCCAAACACATACTCAGACATTTTCATCTCATTCAAGAGATAATTGAGAGGGGAGACATAAAGATATGCAAAATGCCAACCAATGACAACGTTGTTGATCCATTCACCAAACCACTGTCACAGCTAAAGCATGAGACTCATGCTAAGTCAATGGGTATTAGATACATTTTTTATTAGGCCTAATGCAAGTGGGAGACTATTAGTTATGTGCTCTAAGCCAATTTTTGTAATGTAAATTTTCTTAATAATGTCATGGTTGCATTTTTATTAAATATCTCTTTTATATTTTGTTTACGACTAAAATATAAATTTCACAAATAGTTAATTGTGTCTAATGTCATCAAGTATGTGACTCTAATAGTAAACCTTTAGTGTAAAGAATTCTATTCTAAATTGTCCCAAATTGATTATTATTGTAGCGATAATAATGAATGAAGACTAGTATGTGTTTTGATTGATGACTATGTTTTACTAATTATGGATATGTGATATTAAGTCAAACATATAGAAACATGTTTAAGAAATATTATATTGGATTGGTCCGCTATGTGAACAAGGATAAACAGTCATAAGTGATTCTTATACAACAGTATCAACTTAATCCTCTAACATGAAAATCATCATGGATTCTAATATGATGAACTTCATATTTTGATATAGTCTAACATTATCTTTAACAAGATAATTATACAAACTAATATTGGACATGAAGTTAAATTATATAGAGGAATATGAGTGATTGAGAAGGAATTTGTCCCTCATATATTTATAAGAAATATATCTCTAGGCCTCTCGATAAGTTAGACTGAAGAGATTGTATGAGTCATGACGAAATGAATTGATAAATGTTATCAATGTGATTTTACATCAGTCTACTTAGAGATCAAGAAAGAATTGAACTATACAATAATGACATGATTCATACCTTATGTTTAATTGAGATACAATATGACAAAAGGGTTATAATACTATTTGTAAAATATGTTAGGTCGAATTATTGATCTTCACATAATTTGGGTAGTCATAATATCTTGCTAGAGACTACTTTCAATTTGTGGGCCATAAATAGGCTTTTGGACCACTGTCAACATTATGTGGACTTAAAAAGTTGCACACTTAGAACAGATCCAAAATGAAATGGTGTTTTCTACTCTCTCTAGATATATATTAAGATAACTAAAGATATTATCATGATATATTAAATATCCTTTTCATTTTAAAAGTTAAAACAAAATAAGATTTATCTCATCTATATTTTTTAAGATACAAAGTTGGCGTAAATATTTTAATGGTTAAGATATATATATATATATATATATATATAT
>CATIWR010186771.1:0-17328 GCA_949677035.1 Omphalea diandra
ATTAATGTATGTTTTGTTGTAAATAATTACTAAGTGGTGAACAAGAGACATAATGAAAAAAAAAAAATTTAATCAGGTCTTTTAAATGACAATGGATAGACTTAGAGAGAAATTTAAATGATTATTAATTGGGATGTGACAGCCTTCCCTTTGTCCTTAGGCATAGGTGGCTTAGTGTTAGGAGCACTTTACCTTAACACTTGAAGTTTGAGGTTTTGATGCTCTAATGAATGTAGTGTGAGATGATGTGGATGAGGAGGCTTCATTGAAGCCTAAACCATGTCTAATTAATGGTGGCCTTTGAGACACAATCAATGTGTCTAAGGCTTCCTTTCCTTTATGAAACTTAGAGATTGAGCTTCTAAGCTCAATGACTTCTCCTTTTAGAGAGTCATTCTCTTTTCTTAAGGTTGTTAAGGAAGTTGATGTCTTGGAAAGATTTTTCATAGATTTTTTGATCTCATCATTTGATGCTCTCAATTCATTTACAAGATCATTGAGGGACTTATAACCATCCTCTAATTTTAGACATTTTTTCTTGTAAGACTTCTTTTGTGACTTGTATTTATCACATCTCATAGTAAGAGCCTCTAGAAGCTCTTCATCTACCTCATCAAAATCATCAAAATCTCAATGAGAGTGGGATGAAACACTTACCTCATTTGGAGAGTCTTCTTGTGCCATGAAGCAAATGTTGGCAACTTCTCCTTCTTCTTCATTTTCACTTGAGCTATTGTCCTAAGTGGCTAAGAAACTTTTCTTCTTCTCCATATCCCCTCTCTTCTTCATCTTCTTCTTTATCTTGGAACAATCGTATTTGATATGGCCTTGCTTGCCACACTTATAGCAAGTGACTTCATTAGATCTCTCTCTAGGGTTAGGAGTTGTCTTCTTGAAGCTTCTTCTCTCTTTTCTTATTCTAATTAACTTGTTAGTCCTTTTTAAGAGCATTGCTAGCTCTTCTTCTTCTTTGTCACTCTTTTCATCACTAGAGGTAGTTTCTACCTCCTTCTCCTTGGTTGAGGATTTAAGTGCCAAGGTTATTCTTTCTTTTTCTGATTTTTCTCCTTGGCCCCTTAATTTCTTCATTTGCTCATCCTTTTGTAAGGCTAACTCATAAGTTAAGAATTTGTCTATTAACACATCTGCAGGAACCTTTTCAATCTCTAAGTTAGACTCTTGAATGTTGCACACTCTTACACTAAACTTATCTAATGAAAGAGTTTTAAGGATTTTCATGTTTACCTCATAGTTGGTGAGAGTCTTTCTAAATTTCTTCATGTTTGTGATGATGGATAGAAGTCTATTCATCATTTCAGTGATGGTTTCATGGTCTTTCATTATGAAGAGCTCCCATTCCATCACGTACATCTCCAATCTACTTGATTTAACAAGTGTTGTGCCCTCATGATAGTTTTCAAGAATCTTTCAAATAGCATAAGCTGTTTGACAATGTTACACTCTTCCAATCTCTTTCCTTGAGAGAGAGCTTAAAAGAATAGCCATTGCCCTATTGTTCTTGCCATTTGACCTCTTATGGGCTTCAACCCAATCTTCCCTTGGAATGATTCTTCAATTCCATCCACTACATTAGTGGGTGGCTTCCATTCTTTGACAACTACATCCCAAAGGTCCACTACATCTGTATCAAGATAAATCTCTATCTCATACTGTATCAAGATAAATCTCTATCTCATACTTCCAATGAGTATAGTCAGATCCATAAAGCAAGGCTTGAGGTATGAGTGGATTCCCTCTTATGCTATGATCTTTACTCACCCAATTAAGGCTTGTTTGCGAGACTAAGCTCTAATACCACTTGTGGGCCCTAAGCACCAAAAAGAGGGGTTGAATTGGTGTTTTAAAAAAATAAAGTGAAGGATAAAGATAGAGTAGAAATGAGACACAAAGATTTGTAGTGGTTCGGGTATTAACCAATCTTATGTCCACTTCCCAATTCTCTGCAATTGGGTATTTCACTCACTTAAAATGGTGTTTCTAAGCTCACACCTAACTTTTACACTTTGTGTTTTCAAGGCTCACACAACAACCACTCTTACAAGTGTTTTCTAAGGCTCACACTAAAGCCTCTCTCAAGTGTTTTCATAGGCTCACACTAAAACCTTTTGCAATTAGTGTTTAATGCTAACACCCAATAATCACAATCTGATAAATTATAGAACAAATTGAGTAGCTAAATTGCAAAAGCTTTTACACAAGCAATGAATTCTCTATCTATTTCTTATTAACAACTTTTTAATGGAGTATTTATACCCCATACCTACCAAAGAGACATTAGACTGTGAAACTTATCAAATCTTCAAGACATGCTAGGCAAATTTTGCATTAATTGCATGTCAGGTGGGAGTTGCGGTCGCTACTGATGATTCACAGTCATGACATACCAATTTCCATATGGGAGCAAAAAATTGAGACATAAAACCCTGTTTATGTCTAATGGCTAGTCCACATGTCAGCTTCTCATTGGTCCATTAGGAAAATATAGCCGTTGCTTTCTAAATGTTTACAAAAGTCGCGGTTGCAATTAGTCCTTGTCCAGGGTACGACTAAGATGCAAATTCTTTTGTTTGAAGGAGAATTTTCATTTTCATGAATTGCTATTGCTACCTACAATGTCGCCCTCGCAAATTTTGTTCTTCAACGAATACCAGAGACATTTAGCATGCTGTGGTTGTGGACTTGGTTCCCTTTTTAGTCACTATGAAAGTCGCGATTGCAACTGAGGCACAACATTGACCATAAATTCTTCTGTGACTTTGACACTCCCATCTTTGGATGAGTCACGACAGCGATGATGCTGGTGAATCCATCTGACCTAGTTTCACCATGTCTTGGGCTATGTCGTGGTTGCAAATTACAAGTCACTAACTGCAAATTTGGATGAACTTTGCCTTCTTGAAGATTGTGAAATCCGTCCAACTTCCAATTGAAAGTCTAACTTAATTCTGCAAAACAAAACTTAATGGAAACTTTAGAATTGATCAACCTCCTTTGTCAAGATCAAAAGAGGTTCAAGACTTAGGGTTAACCAACCTAGTGCAACATATATCATATCAACCATAGTTAAATACATACTAGCAAGTATTGTAGGTTGTCAACGAAAGTTGAATAAGCTTAGAAATAAAAAAAAGTTGGCTAAGTCCTTTGTAAGTCCCAACAATGATAGACAAATGTATTAATGACCATTGAATGAAACAAAGAATATTGAGAATCATCAATGATAATGGAAAAATCTTAATAAAATTGCTTAACTCTTTTGTAAGTCCCAATGATAGTGAAAGAATGTACCAACAAACATATGTAGTTTATAACAAGCGTTAAATCTCAATTTTGATGAAACTCCAATAACTGAAGTAAAAGATCTCAATGATGGTAATCATCTTAATGGGGCATTAATTATCCTTAATGACTGTTCAAACATATGATGAAGGTAAATGCATTGTCAATCTTAAGGTCACATGGTCAATACATATGATGCCAAATATCACCAAAATAAAAGGTTCCTACATATGAGCGCCTCGATTTTATAGCTACACTTGAATGAGTGAAATTTTGCTTGCGACTCCTAAATTTTTTTCGATCATCGAAGGGTTGAGAGATTGGGATCCATACATTAGTATAACCTATATCGTCCTTGGATTATTGGGGGTCCTTCATTTAGGCTTCATGATGTTTGAAACCCTTATGGAAAGCTAAGTGGTCAACAAGAGATCAAGACGAGGCAATACTTGGTACCACCTTTAAATTTGAATGTAGTCGCCACCTGAATTAGGTCAGGATAAAATTTTGGGGAAAGATGGATTTTGACCCTTATAGGTCAACTAGAAGGCCTAACCCATTGTCAACCCATCAGAGACTAGGTTCAAAAATTAGGGACAATGTGAGGAAAAAAGTTAGGCACCCCTAAACTGCCTAAATTTAACGATCCTACTTTCAGGCATCTTTAGTTCACAATTACCATTTTAGCCATATTATTTAGTTATTTTATATTAGGTGGCCATAAAACATTCATCTAGAATGTCTTAAGTCATTCATATTATCAACAAAATTATAACATTTGCCATCGGAGTGGAGGGGAGGGGGATATATATGCAAGCACAATAGGGGTTTACATGCAATGAAATAAATGAATCATAAAATATGTTTATAATAGGCATTCTAACCTACGAAAAATGATACGTATTAATCCCTAGATCATAATTAAAAGAAAATCAAGACAACCCTTAAAACCCTATCAAAAAGTAATTCAGATCAAGGCCTACCACCATATCTTAAAGGATAACGAGTTTACCTTGCTATGTCCATAATGTTCCCATGCACTAACATATAAAAGATCAAATTAAGGTGCCTAAGTTATTATCTATGTCCATCATTAGGTAAATTAAGCAAAATATAAAAATGTTAAACACAATATAAAAATGTATGTGAGAATAACATTAAACAACATTAACACAAAGAGTGTGAAGCAACAATGTTACATATGAAGGCTAATGAGCTTTAGGCAAGAGATTTAAATGTAAATATAGGGATCATAAGATCATTAATTCCTTCCCTAAAATGCTTCAAAAAAGCTTCTTATATTAGGGCATCATCTAATGCACCCCTAGCCATAGGTGTAGGTTAGGATGTAAAGGTAAAGATGCAAAGATAGCCAAAGAAGGCTTATAGGTCTACACCTCAACTTATCAATCAACACATGAGAAAGAAACGAGAAATAGGATCCAAACGTGGCAAGCCCTCTCTTTTGGACATATAACCACAAAAATAAAAAGAAGATGACTAAGCTAAGTAGCTAGTCAATCCCTTTCCATGGTGGTGGAGACTAAGGCATAAAAAAAATCGATAATTAACATAAATGTTTACCAAAATGGAGAGAATTAAAAGGTCATATGGGGCCTCCCCTTACTATATTCCCATGAATACAATAAAAACTTATAGGAAAAGAGGTGAATAAAACATAAAAAAAGAGAGTTTTGGCATATCAAAGTAAACATTTGGTTTGATCATTACCCCTAAGATGAAGAATGTGAGTCATAGGTATTGTAACCTACCCCATTCTTGCCATAAAATCTCATGAGAAACCTAAGAACCATTAAACTCGAAAAAGAAAACATGAAATAATGGTAGAAAAAGACTATTATGAGTAGTGAAAAGAGGTTGTATTGACCAATTGGTGGTTTGTACAACCCTTTTAAGAATCTATACAAACATTGTGCAAGTATGTACAAATCTCTAAGATAGTAGCTTATTAGAAAAGAAAGAGAAAAGAGAGAAGAAGATTTTATACATGACAACACCAAAGCGAAGGAAGCCATTGATTTTGTACTTGACAATGAAGGGTAGGTCTTTGGGGGTAATATTAACACAAAAAGATGGTGATGAAAATGAACATGCAATGTATTATCTTAGTAAGAAGTTACTCCTTTATAAAGAGAAGTACAATCAGATCCGAAAGACATGTTTGACAATGGTTTAGGTCACTTAAAAATTGCCACACTACTTTTAGTCTTATTTGGTAAAGGTGGTGTCCAAATACGACCTAATTAAGTACTTATATGAACCATCATTTTTAGCTAGGAAGCTAGCAAAATGGTTAATACTTTTTACTAAGTTTGACATTAAGTATGTGATGAAGAAAATGGTTAAGGTAAATGCCTTACCTAATAATTGATTATAGAAATAGAGTAAGAACCACCCAAGTTCCTAGTTGAAAGACTGAAGGTAACAAAACTGTAAGGATGGAGAATATTCTTTGATGATATAGTAAATAAAAAAGAAGTGGCGATTGAAGTGCTTCTTGTTTCATTTGAAGGAAAGTTATTGCCAATGGGCAAGAAGTTTGAATTTAGAGTAACCAACAATATGATAGAATATGAGACGTATGCTTTTGGGTTGGAGTCATTGGTTCAAATAAATGTAAGGATGGCGAAAATGTTTAGAGATTCTTTATTGGTAGTTTCCCAGGTAATTAAGGAATGAGAATTGAAGGAGGGACAATTGAAGCCATACTTGGAATACATAATGGTGTAGACTTAAAATTTCTAAAGGATTGTATTTTGCCATGCGTGATGAAAATATAATATGATGGCAAATGCCTTTCCTTAGCCATTTTTTTCTATTTGGGATGGATAAAAGAAAATGTCGATGAATCCCTTACTCACACTTAAATCAAAGATACCATGCTATATAAGTGGAAGCATAATATAGATATTAGTAGATACCTGACCTTAGTTTTATTGAGTGTCCAAGTATTTGGAAGATCAGGCAAGGAAGAAGGATAAAGATGTTATAAAAAAAGGTTAGCTTCCCAAATCATCATATATGATAGTATGATGTACGAGCAAGAGAATAGGATAATATTAGACAACTATGGAGTAAGATTGCATTAAGATTATGAGTGGTTGCTATAAGTGCTAAATACATTGAAGCTTCAATCACTTGCCACTAGTAAAACTATAGAACTTGACTTTGCCATAGTCATTTGTTGCATGGGTTATTGATGTCATTGGGGAAGTAAAACTAGCATTTATCAAAGGTCATATGTACATTGCAGTGGCAATCAACTAGTTTTCAAAATAGGTAAAAGTTAGGTCTGTTGGGAAGCTATGGGCAAAACAAATGGCTAGATTTATAGAAAAGAACCTTATACGTTGCTATGGTATACCGTACTATGTTGTAATAGATAATGATGTACATTTTTAGATTAAGGTTTAGGTACTCTTGAAAAAGTATAGAGTAATGCACAAGTCTTCCCTCTATAGGCCATAAGCAAATGGAGCTATAGAGGTAGCTAATAAGAATTTCAAGAAAATTATGGCCAAAATGTTGGAAACCTATAAACAGTGGTAAAAAAAAGCTACCCTTTGCATTATGGGGATATCATACTACTGCTAGAACGTCTAAGGGGATGTCACCTTATTCTTTCATATATGAAATGAAAGCGGTATTACTAATAGAGGTATAGATGAAGTATCTTCGAGTTTTGATTGAGATAAAGATCCCTAAGTAGTATTTTGTAAGAAATAAGTATGACAAGTTAGCTTTGCTATATGAGAAAAGGTTGAAGGCCTTGAACCACATAAAACTTTTTTTAGAAGAGAATGATTTGTACCTTTAACAAGAAGGTTAGGATGAACATGATGAAATTAGGGGACTTAGTTTTGAAATCCATACGGCCTTAAGCTTCAGATTCCAGGGGAAAGTTCAAGTTGAATTAGGAAGGTCCTTATAAGTTCCAGTAGATATTTTCAGGTGGAGGAGTGAAGTTGTTAGATTTAGATGGGAATGAGTTGTCTAAGCCAATAAATTTGGATTGATTGATGAAGTATTTCATGTGAGATAAGAAAGAAAAATATTCAATATACTCATTAATCTGAAAACTCAAAAAGGCAGCTTAGGCAAAAATTAAGGAAAAAGAACAATAAAAAAAGAGAAAAGGAGAAAAAGAAGAATAATAATAAGAATAAAAGGCAAGAGAGAGTGACCAAATAGTAGGAGAACTTGAGAGCAAGAGTAAGGCAGTGGATAAGAAGAGGATAACAACACAATCACAAGGGATAAGAGATAAGAAGATGAGAGACAACTTTAAGATTGGAAAAATTGATGGGATATTTTAGTGTGTCGTCATTAAAGTGGAAGATATACATGAACTTAATGTGTGATATGCAAAATGAACTGATTCATGATAATCATTATATCAAACATAAATATGTTATCATAAAACCTACCTTTACCCATATAATCATTATTACCTAGATTTTTCTAAAGTTTTAATATGTTATACCTTTATGCATCACACAACCAAGCCTCTAAATTAGTATCATCAAAGGTAGAAGCTCTGGTAGTGGACAAGTGATAGACTCGACAATCAGTCCAAATGGCATCTATCTTATTTAGGAAACATTAGGTAAGGGTCCCTTTATAAAGGAAGGAATGAAGCCCATTACATCTTAAGAAACTCTGAACTAAGGATGGACATGAGAAGAAATATAAAAAGTGCTAGATGTTAAAGAAAATATGATCACACACCCTTCATAAGTTCTTAAGATGACCCTAATTAGTCTCCACCATGCTCATGCCTAACAAATGTCATGATCAAACTTATGGAATAACCCCTCAGTCCATTCAACTGTAGAAGAAGTAGGTCTCAATAGATGGTTATTCGAATGATGCTATGGAAAGTTTCACCTTACATCTATAGTAAGAATCTCTAATAAACCTTGCCTCTCCTATAACCAAATTTAGAAAAAAAAAAGCAAAAAAGAAAAAAGAAAAGAAAAATAAGAAGCTTGTGAAGTTGAAAACATAAAAAGGCATCCTAAGAAAAATTAAGCTGGACTGAAAACCTATAAGGGTGATCTAGGCAAAAGTTAAGGTGAAAATAAAAATAATAAAAGGAAAAATATAAAATTGTGAAAAGAAATAAAAAGGTTGCATAGAAGCATACATGGAGAAGCAAAGGGTTCCCAAAGAAGGAATGACTGACGCCTAAGATAACCTTATTTAAACCCATTAAAGTCTCACTAAGGATCACTAGCAATGGAGTCTTGCCTAACTCAATCTTGTCTGTGAGCTGGAGAGCCTACAAGTCGATCTCACCATCATCCATATGAAGCTGGTACTAACCGATCAGAATGGTTGACAAAACACTAGCCTAGATAGCCCTAAAATAGCTTTTGCAGAGATATAAAAAGGATAAAAGAGAAAACAACACTTTATGTTTTTCTAAAGTATACAAAAAAACCTCATTATCTAAGAAATCAAGGAGCTCCATCATCTTATGGATAAATGGGTAATCCAAGTTAAAGAGTGGGAAATCCAAGTTGAAGAGTGTAATCTTACTCGAACCCAAAACATGGTACTTTTAAATTGCGCCAAACTCCTTAAATTATAGGAAGATCTCCATATCTTTAAAAATAGAAAGAACGGGTAGATGGGTCTTAAAAATCACAAACCGCATGAAAAAACTCCCAATTAAGCTTAACATACGAAAGGTGATGGAGAGCTTTAAAACCTACCTAGGAAAGATGGGACCGATCTAACACACGAAGGGTTTTTAAAAACTCCATAGCCATGGTTTTAAGGTTAAAAAAAGCTATTGTGGGCATAATAATTGAAGGAGTAAAAGATAAAGAGAGGTTAGGAGTGAATAACACAAGATAATTGTAAATAATATAGTTGTCTGTACAGACTTGAGTAGTTGTTTATATAGACCTAAGTAGTTATCTATGTAGGTAACATGTTCTCTATACAAACATATTATTTGTATAGATAACTTAGTAGTTTGTAAAACCACTAAGAAAAAGGGCAACAACATGATGATTTTCTTACATTTTCATAAAGTTTTAATTCAATAAGTAATAAGGTAGTTATGAGAGTGAACGAATGAGTAGATAAGTGATAGTCATATCAATTGCATAAAGAGTGGAAGGAGAATGCATTAGCTATCATAAATAAATAAGTAAATATGGAAATGATAAGATTGGGGTATTTGGGGCCTAAACATTGAAAATAACCAAAAATAAAGGGCTAAATAATGTCCAAATACTATTCAAACTGTACAAATGTCTTATAAATACTGTAGGAGAAAAATAATGATAATGGCAAAAAATGAGGTGGCAGATGGTAGCCTTTTACTCCTTTTCCTTAGAAGACTCATCCTTTAAGGCATTCACTGTAGTGGGCTCCTCTAAGTGGGACTAAAGTTAAGTGAGCTTAGCTTAGATCTCTTACAAGTTTTGATCTTTTTGTTTGATCTACTTCCAAAAGAGAATGAAAAGAATAAAGGGCTAAGGTGGTTAGGACATGGTCACACACAAATGTGCATAAACATGCATATATTGAATAATTATGTTTACCTGCAGCTCATAGGTTTCATGAGTATAGGTCCTCTTCAGAGTTATTATGAGATCCACTACATCCTCAGCCTAGATCTGAGAGATTTATGAAAAGATATCATTAGCTTAATAAAGCAATGAATAACAAAATAGTAACACAAATAAAGAAAAATTTTAGGAAACTTGCATGAGCAGTGCCTAGAGGGGTAGAGTAAGAAGATCATATGAGCTCTAAAGCCAATAGTGCTCCAATAATAGTGGAGCAATAGGACTGCACCATGTTGTCAGGTAGGGGAACTAACTCTCGTACTATCACTAGCTCAAAGCCAACTGTCTCTAAAGTTTATACCCTTTTATGGCTCCCCTCTACTAGTAGTGGCTTGAATAACACTCACTCAGACCTCGCCCTTATGCTGCAAACTTTATCCCTAAGCACAGTTTCTATGTGCTCCCTCAACCATGGAACGATTGAAGATGCCTTGGTGGGACAAGGATGGCTTTAACAAATGAGACCTTTATCAAGTCTTGATAGCCTACCATACTCATCAATATCTCTTGCCTAGATTGTCCAACCAATGTAAGATTGCGGATATTGCCCTTCATGTAAGCATCTTAGAACATGTGAGTGGGAGGCTTTTGAGGCACCAAATGCCTGTTTGACCCCTTTCTTCTATAAGAACATCCACTTTTTCAAGCACTACTCTCTAAAGGGCCCATAAAGAATTAATGCTTATAGGAGCACCTATCTTGCTTTGCCAAATAGGTAATCCATATGTCTGAAAGCCCTCTTTAATGAAGCCAAAGCTATTACTACAATAAACATACTATAAGTCTCTTAACTATCACAAACATTATAAGAATTAATTAAATGACATTATCTGTAGGATAACGTGCTTGATCCCATTAGAGCTAATTTAAATGAGTCCATCAAGTCATCATCACCTACTCAAGGTGTCTGCCATTACTCTAGCACTAGAACTATGGGAAGTAGAGATAATTTATGGTAGATGGTTACTACCTTCTATTAGACTTAGCTCGATGGTCCATGCCTATCAAAGAAAAGTTGTTAGGTGACAATAAACATACATATGTAAAAAAGAAAAGAAAGCAACAAATGTAAGTGATGCATACCTCAAAATCCTACCAAGAGTCATTCAGTTATGATAACCCATAACAATACTGGTATAAGAACTTATAAGATTATCCATTAAGATGGAACCCTAGCTAAAGTGACCTGCTAGCTAGAGATCCTCTAATGTAAGCAGCAAGAAGATCTTGACCATGTCCCTTGAAGTACAAAAAAGCATGCCTAATAGGAGCAGGCTACGAGCTACCCAGTCTACAACCTCATTGAGGCTTTCCTCTGTAGCCTCAAGAGCCCCTACGAGAATGTTGGAATAGACAAAGGCATTCCTTCATTTCATATCATGGATGAATCCTAACGGGCTACTAATGTAATCCTACTATAGCACCTAAGCATTGACATTAGTATAAGTGGGGAAGGGCAGGCCTAAATAGAAAATCCTTGTCATACATATAAAGTCACATAAGGTAAAAGGAATCTCCCCTATTTAAAGAAGATGAAAGCTGTGGGCCATTGCTCTATAAGGCATTGCATCATTTAGTCACTACTCCTAGGCACTCAAGCTAAAATGTAGACAAAGAGAGGAAGAAGCCTACAGGGCAATCTGATAATGCACTTATTACAGTAAGTGCTAAAATCAGGTCATAATAAGGGCAGCCAGCCCTTCGGCCTTATGAAAGGTTGTGTCACCCTAATGGATAACAAGTAACACAACATAAATATAATTGAAAGCATAAAAATCATAATGGCATAAATAATAATAACCAAGAAAATAAGTGTAATAGAAAAAAAGTACATATAAGGGGTTCATCATTAATAAAACTACATACATAAAGACATCATAGGATTAAATAATTTTCAAAGGCCTTAAACATCTTAAAAACCTATATGTATGCATTTGGTAAGCTAAATTTGTTTTAAAACTAACATAATTATTTGCATGCAGACATTATAAAGGGGAAAAATTGGTAAAAGCAATAATGGAATAATAAAAGAACAAAAGAAAAAGAAACTTACCTCGGCCAAAGTAGTGACAGATAAGTGAGATGGAGGATCATACATGACTAGAATCAAAATGCCTAACTCGTGACCATTGGGAAGGGTCTTGGGATACATTACTCAAGGGGGAGGCTAACTCAAATCAATAACTAGTGATAATAGCTAATAGCTCATCAATCGAGGAGCAATCACCCTTAGAGAAATCAAGAACAATAAAGTTCAAAATGTGAGCATCATCATGAGCCATGGTGTTAAAGACCCAATGTTTAAAAGTGAAAAGGAGTTGAGAGAGAATGATGAGATAAAAAATTTTGAGAATAGGAGGAAGAGTGAAAATGACATGTTTTAGCCACTTGTGGGTATATAAAGGCGAAAGTTGTTTATACAGACAATTGCATTATTTATATAAACAATTAAAGGGCCTTCTATATTTTTTAAAACTTTTGTCTCTGTACCTACTTAGCATCACAATTCAGATGTTTTATAGTTCAAATTCTCCCTTAAAACCATGTTTATTCACTTAATTCCTCATATAAAATGGACATAATTCATGTAAATTGATGTTTTGTAGGCCTAAAAGTAAAGAAAAGTAAAGTGTATATAAAGAAAAAGAAGTGCACGATCGTGCTTTGATAACACATTATTTTGCACCTCAGTTACACTAAAAGACTAAAAGAGAGCAAAAATGCATGGCCTTAAAGCATAGCCATGCATTTTTGTAACTTAGCATGTAGACGGTAATAGTAGCAATGCCCAACCATTCTTCAATAGGATATGTTCGTGCGCTTCCTTAAAACCTAAAATGGAGAAAGAAATCTTCAAGAATTCCTTTCCTTTTCCATGCACCCATGCTTCCTCTTTTGAAGGTATAGTTAAAGCACTCTTTAAGGAAGAAAATAAACCATAATTGCAATATGAAAGATTCACCCACAGCTAAAGAACAAAGCATAACAAGCCTTAAGGATTCAATCAAGGAGTTATAAAGAGAGAAGTGTATGCAATCAAGGGAGTTTAAAAAGAAGTTCATGTCTATTCTTGGGATTGATTTAATTGTCATCTTTTCTTCTTTCTTTTTTATTATAAACTAAAATTCTTGAGGCTAGGCTTGTATATGGATCTTATGTGACTTATATTGGTTTTTCTTCATCTAAGTCTTTTGGTTTCATTCATGCTTTGTGTTATTATTTGTTGAATACTTCATGTTATTGATTAACTGATTATTGATCATATTTAGTTCTACGAGTTGATTATTAAGAGATGCTTCTCATAGAATAAACCCTTCAATAATTCCCTTATTTTGTTATGAGTTGAGAGACATTGATAAAGCATTACTGTCTTTAGAGTCTTATTTAATAAGATATTTACATGATGTCTAGCTCTTGAGTTGAGAGACCTCTAGCTTTACATGCTTTTATATGTTAATTGATACTTGAAAGAGATTGATTAATCACTTTAGTAAGTTGATAATAGCACTTGATGAATGAACAAAATAGAAGAAAATTATGAATTCATTAGAAGTTACGAAGTGAAGTTGAATCCTTAACCACTTTTCTCCATTGATTATTTGCAACTATTATGAGTGTTGATTTTATTTTCTTACTTATAATTTCAATTATTATTTATTATCAATTCTCTAAATAATATGATATATAAGATGCTTAGTACTTAAACTCTATCCTCATATGAATGATATACATACTTACAAAGTACACTTTATTACTTATGACCTGTGCACTTATAACTTAGGGGTTTTATACTTAGCACACATCCGTCATCAAGTTTTTGGTGCCGTTGTCGAGGATCAAATACTTTAATCCTAAGTTATTAATTTTATATTAATATAGAGTTTTATTTTTTTTTATTTTTAACCTTATTTCTTGCTTCTTTATTTTAGGTGCATGACTTGAAGTTGAAATTAGAAAAACAAAAAAGACTTGCTTCCTCTTGATCCAAAAATTGAACACATTCTAAATCAAAGAAGGTAAGGACATCAACAAAATAAGAGATGGCAAATCATGGTGATCGTCCTTTGAAGGAATTTCCAACACTATATCTTAAAGGATTACAACCAGCTATCACTTAACCAAACATTAATGCCAATAATTTTGAGATTAAGTTTATGCACCAATACTCTCTAATTCCATGGCCTTTCTCATGAAGATCCTAATGCTCACATAATAAATTTCTTTGGGATTTGTGACACTTTAGGCAAAATGGAATGTCAGCGAATGTGATAAGACAACACCTTTTCACATTCACTCTTAAGGATAAGGCTAAGGCTTGGATAAACTCATTGGAGTCTGAAAGCATCATTACATGGGACTAACTATCTTAAGTTTTTCTTGTTAAATACTTCCCTTTTTTAAAGATGGCTAGACTTAGAAATGAGATGTCCACTTTTAGCCAACAAGATAGAGAAACCTTTAATGAAGCTTAGGAATGATTAAAAGATCTTTTGAGGAGATGCCCCAATCATCAAATTCCAAAATAGTCAATCGTGTATACCTTCTACAATGGACTATTTAGGTAAATCAAGATCACTATATATGCAGTAGTTGAAGGGTCTCTCTTGGATAAAATAATAAATATAACCTATGATTTGATTAAAATAATAGCAAATAATAACTATCAAACTCATGAAAGGACTATGCTAATGAAAGTATCAAAAATTCAAACATGGATCATTACAAGCTTTGTAAGCTCATGCATTATCTTTTTCTAAACAATTAAGTTTTTTTACTTGTAATGCAGTGTCTTCTCCTTTCCTGTAGGTTATGTGTGACTTTCATGGGGAAAATGACATAAAAGTATCGATTATCTAGAGAGGAACCCCTTTGCTTAAGAGTAAGTGAACTTTGTGGGAAATTTCAATCAATAATCCAATAACCAATATTCCAATACATACAACTCGAGTTGGTGAAATCACTCCATTTTCACTTGGTCAAACAACTATAACCTAAATTCTAAACCATAAGGTCCACTACCTAGTTTCCAACCCCCATCACTAAAGTACTAACCTCAGAATAAAATAAAGCCTAGAAAATCTCATGGAAAAATTCATATCCAAAATCAATACTAGACTTGTAACATCCTCAACCAAAATCATATGCATTTTAATTATGTTATATTTGAATAAATGTATTGGATAAATAATTGTTTAGACATGTGAATTGGAGAAAAACGACGATGACACTTGCACCATTACATTTGGGACACTTGAACATATATGTAGTGTTTGTATAATTGCATGACAAATTATTTTACATTGTGTGCTTATTATAGTATCATAAATACTAGTGTTATATAACTTATTTTAAAGTATAAGGAGCATTTAGGAATTAAGAGATGGATGGAGGTGCTTAAGGAGTGAAGAAGAGGGACTAAAAGAGGAAAGTGAACTTCCAACCAATAGGAACGCAACACCATGATTTTGTCTTATTGCAATAGGCTTACAAGTGGAAATTTTGACCCTTTAGGATCAAAATTAAGGGGTTAGACATGAGGTATAACAGAAGAGAGAGAGAGCTAAGGAAGAAAGAAAGAAAGGAAAAAGAATAAGAAGAAAAAAAAGAAGGAGAGGAAGAAGTGTGAGCTGCCTAGGAAAGAGTCCTAAGGTTTTCTAATTTTGGGACATTACGTAAGTTAATTTATCTTATTTTAACATGAAATTAACCCCTTATGTCATGTTAATCATGCATGGTTAGTGAGAATTATGGAGTATTTAAGATAGAACTCTTGGATGGAAGTTGAAATTTAAGAGAACAAGAGCTGATTGTGTTGATTTTACTGTTAGAACATAATTTTGTACCCATGATTTCATAACCCTAGAAGAAGAATTAGGGAAAGTGGAAATATGAAAGTTGTAGCTTTATGTATCATATAAATGCATATGGAACAATTTTTCTCGATTTTGTGTGTGTGAGGAGATATGGCTCCTTCATTAGGCCTGGTTTACAACCAACCGAAATGACCTCAGTCTTTTTGTTTTCTTATATTTTGATGGTCTTATGTTTTTATTTTGACATAGTGAAAACATGAAATTTATAGATTTATATCCCCTATAATTACATGTAAATAAGTTTTGATTTATTTTCTGTGTGGAAAGAGATATGGCTCATTGATTGGGACTGATTTGTACCCGGATGAAACCTTATCTTTCTTTTAATTCTATTTTCCAAGAATTTGATGGCCATAGATTCAGAATTTGATGATGGTTTAAACTTAAAAGTTGTATATTTATGTCTGATCTACATGCCTATGAAATATTTTTTTTCCAAATCCAACATGGTTGTTGAGATATTGTCCCTTCATCATGACTGTTAGTCAACATGTTACAAATCTGCTTACCTTGAGATTTTGTCCTTTGTTTTGGTGACTTTATAGACTGAATTAGACAATGAGTAAAACATGAAAAATGTTCCTTTATATGTTTTGTAATTAATTGTAGATTATTATTGCAAATGGATTTGTACATTTTGAGATAAACCCAAGAATGTAAGACCTACTCAGACTGAGATGACATTGTAATAAGGAAAAATTCAAAAATTCACCACATTTTCTGTGTGTCTGTTATTGGCTTAAAATTTGAATATGTTGTATGACTATGCATCTAGTTTGTTTAAAAAAATAATTAAGTAATTTGGATAAGTATATCTAGAGTTATTACTCCGAGAGTATAGCAAGCTTAAGCTGTCATATAAGGAAAAATATGCATAAACACTAGGTCCACTTACATGAATCATGCCATAGTTGCATAACATGATGAAAATCTTACTTTATCATCATGGATTGATTTGGTGTATTGAAATAGGTCCTCGAGGCATTGAAGATAATAGTGGGAATAAGCTGGGACCGTCCACGACTTAATAAGCTTGAAGGAGGAGGTAAGTAAATAGCTAATGGTACTATACGTGTGATTGGTTAAATGCCATGGACATATACTCAATGGAATGAAATGTTGTTCAATGTGATGATATTAAGGAATACATTGATGAAAAGATTGTTAGACTCTTGATTTATTTATTTTCATGAAACGTTGATAAATTATGACTTGGGAATGATAGTATGTATTGTATGAGCTGCCAAAGTTATGGGTGTTGTTATTAGTCATTATATTGCTGAAATTTTGGTGGATTTATAGATGATTTATTGAAAGAATAATACTTGATGTTGTTGGCAAGTAAGACTATTCATAGCCTATATGGCAATAATATATAACAGCCTGTGTGGCAATAACATTCGATAGCTTATGTGGTAATGATATCTATAGCCTGTGTGGCAATAAAATATAACAACTTGTGTGGCAATAACATTCAATAGCTTATGTGGCAATAATATCTATAGCCTGTGTGGCAATAAAATATAATAGCCTGTGTGGCAATAACATTC
>CATIWR010186793.1:0-15202 GCA_949677035.1 Omphalea diandra
TAATGGTTTGAAAGGGTTTGGGAGGAATTGATGTATTTTGCGACTTGTTACATTTGTTAGTAGATTAAATGTACTTGATGCGTTATCTTCTTTTGTGATCTTTCTTCCTCCTCTGTTCATTTGTTGACATGTTACAGAATATTCACCCTATATTAGTTACAGAATTGTCTACTGCATATTTGCGGAGTCCTAAATTTACACAGATTATTTCATTTGAATATGTAATTGCTGTCTCCTTTTCTCCTCCTAATACCTTAACATAGCTATATTTTGTGCACTCTATCTGAATTTTCAAGTTATTTGTTATACTTTTTTTTAGTTTATGAGATTAATATGCTTTTTTCCTTTTCTCCTTTCTGTTAGAATGTGCTATGTTTTTTACTGCTTGAAATGTTAGGTCTTCAAACTTGATTTCAATCTCAACCACAAATTTTGCTCCAGTGTAAACAACTTCAGTTTATTTAACATAGGGTCAGCATGTGTCCTGCGATCCTGGAAGAGGGGAATAGGGTTAGATGAGTTATGGCGTTAGTATGAGATTGTTAACTGTATGCTTTTTGTATTTGCAGGAGAGGATGTCCACTGCTATGCTAATGGTGATTGTCCAAGGGCTGATTGGAGTCCTTCGATGGATCGCTATTTTATTGACCTTATGTTAGATCAAGTCATCAGAAGAAATAATATTCATTACGCTTTGGATGATCAAGCTTGGACAGATATGGCTGTCTTGTTTAATGAAAAATTTGGAATAAAAATTGACAAAGATGTTTTGAAGGGTTGTTGTAGAAGTTTAAAGAAATTGTTCCATGATATGAAGAATCTACATAGCCAGAGAGGATATTCTTTAGACGAAGCACAACAGTTGGTTACAGCATATACTGATGTTTCGGATGCCTATTTGAAGGTGATTTTTTTTTTGTTTTTTATTTTAAATATGTTATTTCAAATGGCTAACTTATGGTGTTCCTTAGGAAAATCAAGACACCAGACCCTACAAAATTGAACACAAGCCAAATTACAATGATTTGTACTTGATTTTTGGAAGTTCAACTTCAGATGAAGGGAGGGTTCCATTGGGTACAGGTATTGGTTGTAATGGTGATTTTTATTTTTATTTTTTTGAGCTTGTCAGTGCTTTGCATTATCTGAGTCCTTTATTCTTTATTCTCGTTGTTTATTTCACTACCTGTTCTTAATTTTCATTCATGGTTATTGTCAGTGCTGAGCATGCGTTAGGGATGCTTGATGAAATACCTTTGGTTATTCATCAACTGTAATGATTGATTATTCCATGGTTAATTTAGTTCCAACTGTAATATATTCTGAAATTGTTGAAGGAGCCAGACTTAGTGATAGCTATCACTGGAGAACCGATTGGACTCTGCCAATGGATCGATTTTTTATTGATCTAATGCTAGGGCATGTTCGCCAAGGAAGTATGGTTAATCTAAGATTTACTAAGCAAGCATGGAGTGATATGGTTGCAAAGTTTAGTGCTGAATTTGGATATCAGCATGATAAAGATTTCTTAAAGAATCGTTGTATGAATCTGATGAAACAATTCAATGGCATGAAAAATTTACTTGATCAGAAAGGGTTTGCTTGGGATGAACTGAGACAGATGATAATTGCTGATGATGATCTCTGGAATTCTTAGGTGAAGGTGCTTTTTTCTTGATTGAATAATCTGGTTATTGAAAATCTTCAAGACCCTCATAGTTCCATCTGTTTAGTGCAGGAATACCCAGATGCCTGGTCATACCACAATAGAGCTCTCCCAAATTATAATGATTTATTCTTGATCTTTGGAGATACGAATAATGGAAGACTCAATCGTTCTACCAATGACTTTGTCCTGGGACTAAATGTTGGCGTCTTTTTTTCCTCTGTTTCTCTCTTTACACACACTTCACTCTCTTGTGCACAGACAATATTCCTTCCTAATTAGCGTCGTATAGAAGATTCTGCAAGTTTATCGAATATAACGTTGACAGGACAACTATGCTGATTAATGTGATTTGTTAACTAGCTAGTGCAAGATCAAATCTCCCATCAAAGGCTTCCTAAATAATTTTTTGTTCTAAGCATTTTTTTCTTTGGATTTGCAGCTGAGGAGGATGGTCTATCCACTATTGATTATAATGCTGAACAGATAAATTGGACTAAGTCAATGGAAGTCTACTTCATTGAGCTCCTGCTAGAGCAGGTGCTTAATGGGAATAAGATTAACCTGGCGTTCAATGAACAAGCATGGTCCTGTATCGTTGCCTCATTCAATGAAAAATTTGGCCTTCTATGTGATAAACATGCTGTAGAAAGCTGGTACCTTAGCTTGATGGAAGAGTATAACAATATCACAGCTCTTCTCAATCATAAGGGTTTTTCTTGGGATGAAGTTGAGTAAACAATAATAGCTGATGCTCATGATTGGATTATATCAAGGTGCGTTTCTTTCTCAAAAATAACTGGCTAGAACAATTATTCCCAGGACAAACTTCCCCAGCATGGTAATGGTGGACCACCTGTATCATTTGACCTGAAAAGAAACTATCATAAAATTTTGTGTTTTTCTGAAATTATCAATAATTCCCATTTTGCAAACAGGGTGCATGATTTGCCTATTTTTTTCGAGGCCAATTTAGAAGCTTGTCTTATGATGGAACTTTTATGCAGGAACATCCAGGTGCAATTAAATACAGAGATAGAACCTTAAGTAGTTTTAAGGATCTTTGCTTGATTTATGGTAATGATGAAGTGCCTTTTGGAACACTAAGTGATTCAAGTGTAAAAGTCGAGATTGACAACAATGCCCTAAACATGGGACTTGATGACATCTATGGAGATTCACTACATCCAACTGGAGAATTTGAGATATCTGATCACAGAAAGAAAAGGAAGCCTGTACCTTTAACCACTTCAGCGTTTTCTAGGAGAGTTCAAAGACAGAAGATGGAAGATTCAAAAGTACTTATTCTAAAGGCACGCCTGATGAAAACAATGAGAAGTAAGGAGGAAGAACATATGTCAATTGAAATCGTGGTTGATGCGCTTGAAACTATACCAAATATGGGCGATGAGCTATTCCTGGAAGCCTGTTAACTTTTAGAAGATGAGAAAAAGGCTAAGGTGTTTGTAGGAATGAATGTACATCAGGGGAGAAAATGGTTATTTAGAAAGCTCCGAAGATAGCATGACTGATTTTGTGAATGTGATATGATGTCATTGCATAAAGTTGTGTAACATAGGTCAAATGGCAATGTTAAGCAAAGCAGCTTATTTCGCTCTCTTGCTGCTGTTTACTCATCTTTTACTTCTCATTTTTCCATGTTATTGTGATTCTAGTCATGCAGCCTAGCATAGTCGTTCTATTGGAGTTGCCAGCGAAATTCCCTGCAGCCAGCGAAATTAGATCTTGGCTTTCTGGCTTACCAACGTTGGTTTTCATTTCTCTTGTTAACTGGAGTTTGGAATCTTGAATCCTGCAGAGGAAATAATTCCCAAAATGCATACTTCTCATCTCCTCAAAAAAAAAAAAAAAAAAAAAAAAAGAAGACGTACATAAAGCACAAACTGAGATTGCTAAGAAATGTTATCCCTTGAGACTTGAGGCTAGTTTGTTTCGTGAAAAATGTTTTTGTTTATTTTATGAAAAATATTTTTAAAAGAATAGTTTTTATTTTTTTTTCTATTTGAAGCATTTAAAAAATCAGTTAATAAAAAATATTTTTTAATCAAAAGAAAAATTAAAATATTTTTTCAGAAAAATGACTTAATATTTTTAAAGCAAAAATTATTTTCTTAATTTTTACATAGTTATGAAATAAAAAAATATACTTCCTCTCTATTAAAGTGATTGACAAAATTTTATTTTCACAGAAATTTAAAAAATTGGTTAACTATAGTTATTTTGTATATTTTAATCACTTTCTAATTGAAATACTCCTATTTAGTTTTTATTTTATCAACATTAATAACATATAATTATTATTGAAATTATAAAAGTTGGTGATAATATTTAAATATTAATAGTAAAATAATTATTGAAACTTAAAAAAAGTTTATTGAAAAGTATAATTTTTTTATTTATATCGAAAATATAAATTTAAAGTTAAATGTATAGGTAATAATTTATTGATAGTATAGAAATAAATGTCAACTAATAAAATATATTAGACAGTTGTTTGATTAACTATTAACTGAAAAAAAAATTACAAATTATCTTGAAATGTTCAAAATAAAAATTTTGTCGATCATTTTAGACGAACAAAGTATAAAAATTAATTAAATATATGACAGTTAATATATTCATTACTGGCAATTACCTATGTGATTTCCAACGGCCACAGGTGATTGGCTATTGTCATTTGACAATCATTACAAAAACTTTCAAGCTTTATTACTTTTATATTTTTCTTATTTAATTGTAAATTGAAAATATAAAATTTAATGAGTTTTAAAAATTTTAAATATTTTTATTGAAAGAAACTAATATATTTTAGAATACACCAAATATCCAAAAAAAAAAATTTTATATAATCAAACAACAATAATGAAATTATTTTTAAAAAATATTTGTTAAAAAAATTATTTTCCCTCAAAGGTTTAAATTAAAACTACCAATTGGAAATTAATATTTTATGGTATTATGTAATGCCTCTTACCCTGTATTTGGAAAACTATTTAGGAAAAAATAAAAAAATAAATTTTATTTTTTTATTTATATTTTATTTTCATATTTGGATAAGAAAGAAGGAAGAAAAAATAAATTTATTTTCTCTCATTTAGTATAAAAGTATCAAGAATAAAAATATAAATTTATTATAATTCTCTTAATAATCATATTTTCTTTGTATGTTAGAGAAAAATAAAGAAGTTATTTTTCTCTCTTTTTTATTTTTCTTTTATTTTCAAGTAATAAAAGGTTAATGAGAAAACACGCCAAGATATACAAAAGCATCCCAATGATGCAATGAAGCCAAGACTATAATACTAATTTTTTTTTTATAAGAAGACTATAATACTAATAATCTACTTTTATTATCTTTAATGAAATTATGTGTATTGTAAAAAGAAGAAATAATGACATGAAACATCTCTTTTTTACTTCTTAAAGACATTTATGTCCCACATTTATTAAAAGGACAATTCGGTATATGAAGATTTATTTTTTTACACAATCTTTTTTTTTTTTTTTTTTACATTTTTATGGTTATTGCATTCATTATTGTGTTGCACTGTTCTTCTTTCCACCATTATCACGATAGCCTATATTCTCGCTACCATTCTTGTTTCAGTTTGCGCACATGTTGACGATTAGCTATTTTTTGCAAAGACATGTCGAATTAATATTGTAATGTTTTCATATTTATTCTCGTTTGATATGATATTTTTTCTATGTTCTAATAAGTCTGTTATAATTAATAGTAACTCTCTAATTTTAAGGAAGTTAGTAAACCATAAGTCTAAGAGGTGTGCAGGTGTGTGGAAGTGTGTTGCAATGGTAGAAAATCTGATGAAAGTAAATTTTCATTGAAACGAAGCGTAAAAGGTAGAAGGAAAATTATTGTAAGTAAATCTCCATTAAAATGAAGCGTGGAAGGTCGTAGGTTGTCGATGGGGAAGTTGGAAACAAGTGGTAGTTCTAAAAGGAAATTGTATGGTTTGAAGCAAAAGATTGTTGATGACAATGATTTTTTTGAAGAAGAGAGTCTCAGGGTTGATAAATTGAAACAAAGTAAGTGTTTGGTTGGTGAAGAGGTAGTTGAAAATTTGTCAGTTTTTGAGGATCGAGTTGCAATTCCACATCTAATTTTTTGGATTCTTTTGGTTTTATTTTGTTTTGATTTTTATTCTTTGCTTATTTGTTGTGGATTTCTAGTTTATTTATTTTATTTTGTTGATTTGTCTATTGTTAAAGTTTTTTTATTTTATTTTGTGTTTATTTGTATGATTATTTTTGTTATTTAGGTATTGTTGATTAATGGTTTATTTTATAGGTTTGATGTTGATTTGTTAGTTTTGTAATTTTTGGGTTTATTATATGTTTTTTTAGTTATTTTTCTTATTGTGCTTTGATTTTGTGGCCTATTTTGCTGTTGTTTTATTGATTTGTGGTTTATTTGTTGTGTTATTTTATTTCTTCAACTTTAATATTTCTTTTTTTTTTTTGTGGTGAGTTATACTGTTATTTTGTTGTTTATTTGTTATTGATTTGTGTTTTGATTTTGTTGTTATGATGTTGATTTGTTAGTTTGACATATGTAGTTTACTCTTTGTTGATTTTTGATTGATTTTTTGTTTATTATTTGTTGATTTGTTATTTTTTGCTTGTAGGGTATGAAGTATAAGGTGGATTCTGATGAATATTTTATGACGATAATTACTAATCATTTGATTACTAGATGATTGAGAATTTGAAAGAGTATCTCTTGAAGAGCCAATTGAATTTGTTTAGGGAGAGTCGTTTTGAAAAGTTTTTGGAGTTGGGAAATTTCAAGTTACAAGTGCAACTTATTCATTTTTTGCTTTGCGAGAAGTTAAACAACCAAATCTAGATAAGCTATGGTTTTGTGTTGGGGAGAAAATACTGAGGTTTGGCTTAAAAGAGCTTGTTCTTGTTACAGGGCTAAAATGTGTAGGTGAGTATGATAAATTGAAATTTCCGAAGGTTGCTAGTGGAATTTTTGAAAGGTATTTTGGTTCTTTAAAGATGGTGAACAAACAAGCTATTGAAAATTGGTTTTTGTCAAAGAGTTGGGTTGATGATAAAGATACAGTGAAGATAACAATGTTATATTGTTGTTGAGATATTTTTGTTTAGCAATTTACCTATTAGAGTTGTGGATAGGAGCAGTATCAGTATTTTTGACAGTGAATAGTATAATGATTATCCTTAAGGGAAAAAAGTGTTTGAGATGACAATTGAAAATTTGAAGAGGCAGATGGTTGGAAAAGGGAAGAAGTTGGTAGATTCAAAAGCTAAAGGAGTGAAGGGCATCCCTTATTATAGGTTGGTTGGTTTTCCCTTACCTTTTCAGATTTAGTTCTACGAGTGTTGTCTTGTCACGATGGACAAGTTTTGTACATTTGTTGGTGGTTGTATCCCTCTGATGCTAAATTGAGTTGGTAGTTATTCTACCAATATTGCTAAACTTCAAAAGAAAGTTTTTAATTTGTTTGCTAAAAATGTAATTTCTTTCTGTTTTCTTTTTGTTTAATTTGATTTTAAGGATAATTTTTTAAAATTTTTTTTGATGTTTTTGTATGTGTTTTTATTTTTATTTTCAATTGAGGTTGAATAATATTTCTGTTACTGATGAGGAGAAAACAAAGCTGAATTTGAATTAATTTTTTTGAAGAAATTTGATCCAACTAGTGTTTTGAAGGGCAAGAGATCTTTCAAGATATCTAGAGATGATATTCCTGATTTAGTTGGTTCTAAGGGTCCTTCTTATTCATATTCAAATGAACTAGAGGAATTGCAAGAAAAGTTGGATGACGTAGTGAGAAATCAGAGGAAAATGCAAAAGCAGTTGAATTTAGTGTTTGCAAATAAAGACAAAATAAAGTCAAGTGTTACTTGTTTTTAGAGTTTTTTAAGGGGGTACTTAAAAACTCAATTTGCTTCAATTTATTTTGAATTGGCTTTCATAAAGTCAAAACTTGAGGTATATTATTTTTTTTCTAATTAGTTGATGGTTGTATTGTATCTATTTCTTCTTATTATTTTTTTTTTTGTTTCGTGTAGGGTGTAGGTGGAGTAGGTGGTGTGAAGGGTATTAGTAATGATAATGATGATGAGATTTATTTGTTGTTGGTTTTATAAATATTTTTTTTATTGATTTCAAATGTATTCTTTGTTTTTATATTGTTGTGATATGTTTTTTTTTTTTGTTTTGTTTACTTAGGATGGAGGGAAGGATGAAGTTGATTTTAATGTAAATGAAGCTTATGATGGTAATGATTTTGATGATAAACATAATGGAGTTTCTGATAAGAAGGTATATTTAATAATTATTATATTTATTTTTTTGTTGATTTATTTATTTTTAGTTATTGATTTTGTTATTTCATTGTTATATATATGTTGTATTATTTGTTTGTTTGTTTGTTGTTTATGTTTTTATTATGTTTATTTATGATTTATTTGAGTAATGTTATATATGTAGAATTAAATGACATTTTATTTTGTATGATGATGGGAATTGTGGCATGTTAGAGGTGGTGTTGGAGATGTTGGTATTAAGAAAAATGATCATGATGGTAAAATGAATGGGGAAGACAGAAATGTGGGTCAAAATGTTAGAAGAGAAGTTGGTTTTTCTGATGATGATGGGAGGAAGTTTGATAAAATTGATATGAAGGGCACACTATCTTCTTCTTTTATTGATGAGTTGGATAAGAAGGAGCTAAAGATAGCTATTGTTGCTGCTACAAAAGCTGTTTAGGAGTTGAAGTCTTCTGAGGTCTTTTTCTTTGTTATTTTATTATTTTTTGGTGTCATGTTTCATTTTTTTTTTAGTTATTATTTTATATTGATTTTTTATTTTGTAATTATTACTTGATTTTGCAGTTAGTGTTATGAAAAAGTGGTGAAATAGTTGTTATTGATGTCTCACATTTTTAGAAAAGGGCTTTGAAACTTGTAAGTCTATATGGATCTCCTTTTCTGAATGAGTTTGGGTCATCTGATTCTGAAAATATGTTGAGGAGGGAGATAGGACAAAAGGTTGAGAAAACAAAACAGGTTTTATTTGGTTTTTGTCCTTTGGATAAGAAGTTAGGTTATTGGCTTGATGATGAAAAATTGGATGGATTTGAATCTTGGGTTGAGGAATGTGTTTTGAAGAAAAAAATAAATAAAAAATAGTACATTGTGCTAAGATTGTTTAACTTTTATGTATTTGTTGTTTTTAATTTTTTTTTAAAATTATTTTTTCATACAATGGCTTATTCTACTCAAAAAAAGCAAATCTCATAGAGTCTACTTTTGGTTTTGAGGTTGTTGGTATTAGGGAGAAAATATGGTTTCATTCATTGTTCTACAAAGGACAGTATTTAAACTCAATGGTATATATATTTATCTTTGATTTATTATATATTTATCTTTGTTGACTTGTATGTTATAATGGAATGGAATATAAGTTTGTTTTTATATGTTGTTATATATTTATCTTGATTTATTATATGTTTATCTTTTAGTGGGTTTTGTTATATAATGGTATGAAATGAGTTAGAAGTCTTTTATGTTATTATATGTTTATCTTTTGTTCATTATATATTTATTTTTAGTTGACCTTTTTATATGTAATGATATATAAGTTTTTATATGTTGGTATATGTTGATATATTATATGTTTATTTTTTATTTTCTTTTTATGTATTTTTCTTTGTTTATATTTTATATTAATACTTTTCTATTTTTTTTTTGTTAATAGCATATGGATGTTAGATTTTATTATTTGAGGAAGAAGGGGAAGTACAATAGTGAGAAGAAAATATAGTTTACAACCACTGATATAATATTTGATGGTTGTATTACATTGTTGTACAAGAGATATAAAGCAAAAAATGACAACTTGTCTATTGTTTGTGTTGATAGTGTTGTTACTAACTATTTTTTTGGGTATCATATGTGTTGTAATAGAAGGTGGAATGACGTGGATTTCATCCTCTTCCTTGTACATTATGTGTATAAAGAATACTGGATTTTAACAAATCTCAATTTTAGGGCGAGGAGGATTTTTGTGTATAACTTATTGAAGACATCTAATTATGAGCAGTTATGTAAGGAAGTTCTTATATTGTACAGTATTCTACTACTACATTTCTTATCAATGGTTGAGTTTTATGAGTCAAGAATCAACATTGATTTAATATCAGTCCCTATGCTAGAAAATCATTGATGACACCATTTGATATTGAACTGGTTAGAGATTTACTCTCTCAATCTGATATGTAACATGGATTGTGTGTTTTTTATTTTTATCTTTTGTTATATTTGTCTATAATTTGGGTTTTTTTTCTTATTTTTATTGTAGTGATTGTGGGTTTTTGTGGTGTCATTTGAGAAATACTTGATTTATGGTAGAGAAATCCTTGTTGAAGGTTTTGATATTGATGCTCTCAGTGTTAGATTTGTTGTCTTGTTCTATTTTCATGTCAGGTTTAAAGAAGAAAACGATGTCGAAAGTGATAATAAGTATTTTAGAGCTCTAAGTGATGACCAAAAGATTGATATCTAGTGCAATAGGACTATTTTTTTTCTTTTTTTTTTTTTGTTGTATTTGTAATTAGCTTATAAACAGTTATAGTTTTAACTATAGGATTTATTTGTAAGTTGGATGATACTTTGTATATATTGATTTATGTGATATTACTTTGAATGTTATTGAATTTTCATGCTGACTTGAGTATTATTTGTTTGGAAATTATTAATATTTTGATTGAGAATGAATGTGAGATTTGCCTAAAATGATCAAGAGTATAGCAAGTTTATTTTTTTATGTTTTATTATTGTTGGAATAAAATAACTTTCTAGGAAATGAAGTTCTACTTGTCATATATTAGAAATAAACCTTTTGTAAAAATGAAATAAACATCATATATATATATACACACACACACACACACACACATACACATATACTGATTGAATATTGTGAACAATAATGATAAACATAAAGTAGACATGTTGTAAATCAAAAAATCATTCTTGTGTTGTTTCATTAAATTTTCAAAAATGTTTAGGGAGTTTTACAATAATTGAATATGCATGTTGATGTTTTTAAACATTTGTGGAAATGTATTATTTCAATGATTTATTGGTTATCATATTTTTCTTGGTTGATTCCTACATATCTTCCTATTATTTCCAATTAGTTCACAGTTGTTGTATTTGTTGCTGGTTGTATTCTCTCACGTTGCTTTGTATCTTCTTTTCTTTGGTCTTCCTGATTTCACTTTACCTTCTAAAGAGAGAACTTTTATTTCTTTAATTTCATTTGGTATTATATCCCATTTTGATTCATTTCTAATTATATATATTATTGCATCATATGTAGCGAGCATTTTGGATTTACAGTAGAAATCTGAGCAGTATGTATGAGGATCTTGATTGTATTTTTCAAGATTGCAAATGCATGTTCGAATGGTAACTCATCCATTTGGAACTTGTTGCATGTGCAAGTTCTTTTTTCATGTCCACTATGAATGTTGCTTCAATGTCTTTGACTTTGTACAAATCTTCATTTGCAGGTTAGACCTATTAGTATATAAAAATTCATTAGTGAATTCAGAGATATATTGGTCAATCATATTTATTTTTTGTTTATTATATGTTTATCATATAAGATGAAAGGAAGAAATTATAGTGACAATGTATATGTATTGTATATGGTTAGGATTCTTACTATTAATGTCATGAAATTGTTGAAGTTCTCAATGAGACATTTTTCAGTTTTTATAATCATTTTTGTGAATGTTGATTTTTAGCAATGTTTCTGTTTAAATATGACCATTGTTGTACCAAAGAATGCAAACACTTCAGGAGAGTTGTTATTAGAAATTCTTTTGATGTTTTTTTTTTTGCTAAATTAAGTGATTCAACAATATTGAAGGTCATGGTGAAGTATCTATTATTTACAGAATACAAACAAGACAATTGATCATATTCAATCTTCTCTAGGTATGGTGGAATTTGCTTATCAATCTTTCCTAACTCCTTCATAAAATGTTGGAATTCTTCATTTGTGTAAGTTTGTATTGCTGTAAAACATGTATCTCTTATTTGCTTTTGTGTCTTTCTTGAAGTGGGTTTTCAATTTGTTTAGTAAGTGGTACATGCATACTTTATGTGTTGCTTGTGGAAAGACCTGCTTACAATACATAACTACCAAAGGTAAACAAGAAGTAAACCAATTGTAAACATGTTACCAGTTGTAATTATAATACATGCCCTTTTATTTACCTTTTCTATACTTTCACGCTTGTCTAATATGCTACACATTTGTTCTCTATCTCCAAAAGTTATTTTCAATTGTTTGAAAAATTACTCCTAAGATGCATCATTCTCTAAATCAACTATTGCAAAACCAAGAGAGAGAATGTGGTTATCTCTATTTTGTGTGCATGTAGATAACAATGTACCTCCATATGATGCCTTTAGGAAAATCTCATCCACTACCAGTACTGGTTTGCAGTATAGTATTTTCATCCTGTAATTGAACCATCTAATGCCATAAATAAATAAAGGAATGTGTTATTCTCTTCTATTTTTAGGCCAATAATAGATTCGAGGTTCGTTTCTCAACCATGTATAAGTAGCTTAGTATTTTGTGATATGAAAGTTTTGGTTTCCCTTTTAAATTTTTTAGAGCCTTTTCTTTTGACCTCCAAGCTTTCTTATAGCTGAGAGTTATTTCATGACTTTTATTTATGTCTTATATTATATTGCAGGGGTGTAAATAGTCTTGTTGTTAATGAACTTTGTCTTGATGCAATTACCAATAATTTTTGAAATAGCTTTTCTTTGATCACTTATTCTAATTTCTAGGGAACAAGTGTGAATGTTGTTGAGTTTTCTGATCTTGAACATACTTGTATTTCCAAGTTTTGATGCTCTCAAATACTAATTGCATGTCTCATCCAAACAGTAAATATAATACTGTTTATAAGACGATTTTTGTACTTTGTATTGAAAATTATTTATTATTGCATAGAAACTCAAGTTTAGCATCAAAATATGTTTGTCTGTCTATACTTGCCTAGCTTCATCTTCCTTCTTTGCTATTCTAACTATTATTTCGTAGCTTTCATCATTGATTTATGTTTCTTCATTTTTTGAGCTGCCTTTTTGTGAAATTTTCTTTCTTATATAATTTGCAAAGTCGATGAAGTCGCATATGTTGGTTGTGAAATCCACATTTGATGAGTTTCCAACTGTATTTACAATTGTTATTGATGTCTTAGGCCTATAGATTTGAAGAGATGTTTATGTGAAAAAAACATCTTCATTTTCAACAATATTGATGCACGACAGATATTTTGTGAAGTCTGTCTCCTTATTTTTCAATTGTAAATAAAATTGTAGATCTGTGTCCTTTTGTATCTTCAATGTTGGGTATCGATCTTTTACTTGATATGTTATATCTAGTTCGCTTTTTTCTTGTATGACTTTAACTTGGTCTCTAACAATTATCAGCAAACTATTGAAGTTACAATATATTGGTATAAGAGTACCAGTTACATCAAAGTTAATGTATTTCTTACCTTCTTTTCAAATACCATTGTAGTAAATAAATGTGGGTATAAAATTCATTTATGTTGAAGAGTGAATAAAAAATGACAAGTTCGTTAGATATAAAATGTTAGTAAATATTTTGCCACTTTGATATTTATGATAAACGAGAAATATATGAGTTGTAAACAATATATAAACATGTTATCGTCATATTTCTCAGTTTAAAAATACAAAATGATATTAAAAACAAATTATCGTTTATGATAAATATGAAATAAATAATAGTACAATTTATAAACATTTTTTGTTTGGAATTTATAATTATTGAATGAAAAATATATTGAACCACAAATAGATGCATGACAAATAAGAAATAGATGCAAAGTAAACCACCAATAGTTATATAATTATAGTTCACAAGTTTTGAATACAAAATGATCTTAAGAGAGGATTACAATTTCTAATAAACATGAAATAAACAGATAGTAAACAATTTATAAACATTTTTTCTTTAGAATTTATAATTGTTGAATTTTAAAGAATATTAAAGACAAATAAAAATGTTTGTTATCTCATATTTAAATGAAATAATTATTGTTTATTATTTTTTGAAATATAAATATATTTAAATGAAAAATATATGAGAAAACAATTATTTAAATTTTTTCTTAGTTTCGTTTACTTATTTAGGAGGGAGGATGATAAAAATGACAATTTTTTAGTTTTTTATTAGCATATGTTGTAAAAAAGAAACTTATAGGAGGAGTTGCGAACTCTATTTATTGTGTTGATTCATCAATAACTTTCAAATACAATTAGAAGAAGAATTTTGAAAAGATGAAAAAGCTCAAAAAATAAGATTATAAAACGAGAAATTGCATACTGTATTTTTTAATTTGATATCTCAATGAGTTGATGAAAATTCATGAAAAATTTTATAGCTGCAAATTTAATTTATTTCTTTTTTATTGCAGATCCGTTACACATTGATTATCGCATTTGATGATAATTCAAGTTTGTTGATAGTGAAGATTTGTTATACATTGATGAATATACAAATTTGTTAGAGAATGAAAATTTGTTTTCCGTTAATTAAGCGTATATTTATCAACATCTCATAAACAACGTTGAGCGAATATTTATCAACATCTCATAACCAACAGTGCTATTGTGAACAACATCTCATAACATTCCTAATCAAATGCAAAGGTGAAAACATTTTTAAGTTAAACAGATACCATTACAACCCATCAACTCACATTTCACTCGCGAAACAGAAAAAGACTTCGTCTTTTGTGAAATGGCATGGCCTTCTCTTCCTCCTTCCTCAACTCTATTGCATCACTCTTCTTGATCTTCATCTCCATTCTCCTTTTCTCAAGATCCAATCTTTACTCCTACCCGTCTCCTCAAATCCCCCAAAGATCTCTCCTCTCCAGTACCGTCAACCAGACTTTCTCAGTTTCTTTCTCCTCCCTTCCCCCTTCCAATGGCCTCTTCAACTACCTTTTCCTTCACTTTTGCCTCTTCAAGGGGAACTTTTTCCTCTCAAGTTCTCTTCTGTCTTTCTTCATTGTCCTCTATTTCTATATACTCATCAAAACAGCCCAATCACATTTCTCTGTTGTCACAAACAAGCTCACCAATCACTTAAAGCTCTCTCCAAGTATGGGTGGAGTAACCCTTCTGGCTTTGGGTAATGGGGCACCTGATGTTTTTGCATCCCTAGCCGCCGTTCGGTCTGGGCAGTACAGAACTGGGTTTGGGGCTATATTGTCTGCTGGTACTTTTGTTACTTCGTTTGTGATCGGATTTGTGGCGATATATGCTGCACCGTTTAATCTGGATCCTGGGTCTTTTGTGAGAGATGTGGGATTTTATTTGGTAGGGGCTTTGTTTTTGTTTTATGTGTATTTGAGTGGTGAGATAACTTTCTGGCAGGCTGTTGGATTTGTTGGGTTT